>JASCZW010007772.1:0-60190 GCA_034211315.2 Aedes japonicus
GACCGATCACCGATTTTTTTTTTTTTTTTTTTTTTAAGACGTTTTTTTTTTTTTTTTTTTTTTTTTTTTTTTTTTTTTTTTTTTTTTTTTTTTTTTTTTTTTGCGCAAAAAAAAAGTGCAAGGTGGCAGGTGCGGTGCAGCAGTGTTTTTTTTTTTTTTTCTTCTTCTCTCTATTTCTCTCTTTTTCTCTTTTTTCTCTCTCTCTCTTCTTCTCAAAAAAAAAAAAAAAAAAAAAAAAAAGGCGGCGGTTGGTTCTGAATACTGCGCGTTTTGAAAAAGTACAGGAACTTTGTCGACGGATCGCAAGCCACAGCGTTAAGTCTGGCGGGTACTGTCAACCGTCAACTGCGGAACAAAGTCATCAAGAACATAAAGGCAAACCCCAACATCTCACCGCGATTTGGCCAAAAGTTTTGCGCTGCACTCAGTACCGTGCAACGGATTCGCTGTCTCCTGGGAAGGCTTCAAATCATATCGCCTGTAGACAACCAAATAGGATCAAAAGTAGAACAATTTGGCCAGAACCCGTGCCAGAAAACTGTATGATAGGGTGTTGAAAAAATTCAATGGCTGTCTCCTCATGGATGAAAGACCGATTTCAAACAGCTACCGGGACAAACACTTTACTTGGCTACGGCTCGGGAAGATGTTCCTGCCAAATTCAAGTTTGTGTTTCCAGATAAATTACATAAAGGGTGATACGGTCAAAATTTGGTCAAGGGAAAACGCGTGTAAATCGGTGAAATCGTTTATTTAAAAATCAAATTAAATTTCTTTTTCAAGTTCAATTAGTATAAAATTCAGGAAAAATATTCAGTTAGGCTTCCGCTTTTCCAAATCCGAATTGCCGGGCCTTACGCTTGACCCCTGCCATCAGATTTTGTACAGCCACCTTGTCCACCTTCTTCGCCGCAGAAAGCCAGTTTGCCTTGAACTGCTGCTCGTCCTTAGCAGTTTTTTTGGTCTTCTTTAGGTTCCGCTTGACAATAGCCCAGTATTTCTCAATTGGGCGGAGCTCTGGCGTGTTGGGAGGGTTCTTGTCCTTGGGAACCACCTGCACGTTGTTGGCGGCGTACCACTCCATGGCCTTTTTACCGTAATGGCAAGATGCCAAATCCGGCCAAAACAGTACGGAACAACCGTGTTTCTTCAGGAAAGGCAGCAGACGTTTATTCAAACACTCTTTCACGTAAATTTCTTGGTTGACAGTCCCGGAAGCTATGAAAATGCTGCTTTTCAAGCCACAGGTACAGATGGTATTGCCAAACCAGATATTTCTTTGCGAACTTTTGACAGTTTCGTGTGCTTGAAAATATCTGCTACCTTTCCCTTCCTTTTGCCGTATAAAACTCCTGTCCCGGAAGCTGCTTGTAGTCGGCTTTGACGTAGGTTTCGTCGTCCATTACCACGCAGTCAAACTTCGTCAGCATCGTCGTGTACAGCCTCCGGGATCGCGCTTGGCTGTCGTATTTTGTTTATCATCGCGATTTGGAGTCACTACCTTCTTGTAAGTCGATAGTCCGGCCTGTTTTTTGCCTGATGCACGGTTGTAGACGATACACCCAGCTTATTTGCGGCATCTCGGAGAGATAGGTTAGGGTTTCGCTTGAAACTACTGGCAACTCTCTTTGTCGTCTCAGCGGCTTCCGGTTTTCGATTTCCCCCGATCCAGACTTCCTGGCTGTCGACAAACGTTCCCCAAACACTTTAATTACATTTGTAACGGTTGATTTGGCAACTTTTAGCGATTTTGCCAACTTTTGCGTGCGAGTAGCTTCGGATTTTCAAGTGATGCGCGAGCAAAATTTTGATACGCTGCTCTTCTTGCTTGGACGGCATTTTGACAACTGAAGAGTGAATTCCAAAATCAAAATAGGAGCAACATTCTACACACAACAACACCTTCAAAAATGAGGGGTGTTCAGGTTTTTTAAATGCAAAATTGAAAGAAATACGTCAAGTTGATATTGACCAAATTTTGACCGTATCGCCCTTTAGATACATGATTTGGCAAGGCATCTGTAGCTGCGGTAGGAAGACCAAGGTTTTCATCACTGATAAGAAATTTAATGCAGAGCTGTACAGAATATTGCCATTCATCAGATCTCACAGTGAACCTGTCACGTTTTGGCCAGATCTTGCAAGCTGTCATTACAGTAAAACAGTGGTACAGTTGTATGAAACCAACAGGATTCAGTTTATACCGGAAGAACTCAACCCACCAAACTGTCCCCAGGTCAGATCGATAGAGAGATTTTGGGCATTATGAAGAGGAAGCGAAAGTGAATGGCAGTGTCGTTAAAAGCATCAATGAATTGAGAAACAAGTGGAATAAGATTGCCAAAACGATGGATGAGAATAGTGTGTGCCGATTGATTAAACGTACTCCGGGAAAAGTCCGCAAATTTCTTCGAAATCGAGATTATTATTTTTGGTTTTTTCCTCTAAAGTTCACATAAAGTCGAACATTTTAGTTGATTGTGCAATGACAGTCCAGTAGATGTCAGATATATTTTGTATACACATATATTATATTCTTTTAAGGTTCATTACATACAGAATTTCAATAGCAAAAGGAAAGGGAGGAATACAGACGAAGTGTAGGCTGGATGAGGGATTCGTGGTTATCTGGCCCAAGTCATGGATGACAATTCTTGCCTTCCTTGATGGAAATCATTAGATCGAGATCAGCGAAGGTCTAATTATCTTCCGACAGTCTACAGTGAGTTTTCAAACCCTATTTTTAACAAACCTCCAGACGGAAATTCTAATGTGTATTGCTTACAGTTCATTTCATGTAATAAGAGCGTTTCGTTGGAAGAAGATTCTCTATCCTTTCCGTGGGTTTCGTGTAAGTGATTCTGCTTACGGGTCCACATCCCCGTTTTTTGCAAAGGAATACAACAGAATAGTGGCATGTACAGTTTAATCTTGCCATTAGGAGGAACGCCTTCCAATCACATCACATCACATCATTGATAAGTTTATTATATAAATGATCAATATTTATTTCTTTTTGAAATTCATCGTTCACAAAACACAAGAAAATTATTTGATTTGGCTTCCAATTTTCCAAATACGAACTGGGGGGCGGGACTTTACGTTTCACACCTTCCATCAAGTTTTGTATTTGATGCTGAACGCCAATTTGCCTTGAACTGATTTTCACTTCCATTTGTTTTTTCAGTTATCTTGAGGTTTCTCTGTACGATTGCCGAATATTGTTCAATTGGGCGCGGTTCCGGCGAGTTAAGAGGGAGTCACTTTTCCGTAGTGGCAAGTAGCGAGGTCTGGCCAAAACAGCTTGGAACAACTATGTTTCTTCAAGAAAGTCAATAAGCGTTTTTGCAGGCATTCAGTTTTTACAGGCATGTATAGTGGGGATCAGTATCGCATCGCTTCACGGTGTTTCTCTCCGAGGTCTCTACGTTAGAAACGACGAGAAAAACTTGAGTGATCTCAGTCGTTGCGAATCAAAACAAATCCAAAAAAGGAGAGAGTTCCTCTCCCATGTGCGCATCAATAAACAGAGTGCACACAATAGATCGCTAGAATAACTATACAAGCCACAGTGGTACATGAGCATCTTCCAAACCGGACATTTTTGCTTGTTGAAGTGGCGGACTTAGTCCGTGGTTCAACCTACCCCGCAGTGGGAAGTTAGGCAAAAATGGACGTCTTTGGTTCGAGACCACTGTACACATGCCCTTTTCGCTCAATTTCCTAAACATCTGTTCTATTTCCAAGCCTGACTCACACTGACGGAACTATCAAAACTTTCTCTTCATATCTTTCATTCTAGCAAAAACATTAATGTTCACTCTTGGTGCCTCATGGTGATGAGCGAACATCTCCTTCTACATCATTTGTAGATCAAATTGCTAAAATTCATGTGTGTGACACATAGATGTTATCACTGCTTTTCATCAGTACGCCTTATCGCTGCACCAAACCTGACAGATTTGCCAGTTGCTAGATGCTTACACTCCCGTTTCATTTTACTCAATTTTTGAGTACAATTGTATACTATCTCTTTTTCGCTCACGGAAATGTTACTCAGTTTTCGTAAAAAGTGGATCTACTCAAAAATAGAGTTGATCCACTTTTTAACGAAAACTGAGTAAATTCCGTGAGAGAAAAAGAGATAGTGTACAATTGTACTCAACAATTGAGTAAAATGGAACGGGAGTGTATCACGCTCGTTCAGATCTACTCTAAATAAAGTAACTTTCACTCAGTTTCGTATTTTCATGCTAAATGTCAAAAACTGAGTAACTTAAAGTAAGGAAACTGAGTAAACGCTACTCTGATTGTAAGAGCGATATACTTATAAAAAAAAGAGTAAATATAAAAAAGCTGTCCAAAGCAAAAAACGTGGCTCAGTACAAGGTTTAGTCGAAACATAGGAAATTGATTCGGAAACGGCTCGGAAGTTGAAAGGTAAGGAAAATGTTTTTTTTTTTATGTCAAGAGAACAAAAATATTGTTACTTAAACATATCCACTTGTGGAAACGTTGTTTCGGAATATGTGGGAGAATTGAATTGCTTGGAAAAAGCCGTATCGCAAATACTATAAGAAAACGGTCGCCGTCAAGCTCTTACGCACTGGACGATCCGGAAAAATCAATTATAGAAATAAAACAAAACAAATTATGGAATTAAAAATAACTAAATTGTAGAATTAAAAACACTCAATCCGCATAGGGTTTTAATGGAAATGAGTAGCGTATAATAAGTAAACAATTGTTTACTAAGTATACAACAGTTAAAATTAGATTCTGAGTAATGTTTACTCTAATTTTGAGAAGTGACCTAGTTAATCAAAAATAAGTAACTCTTTGATAACTCTAATTAGAGTAGTTCCACTTTTAACGAAACTGAGTCGTTTTCTACCCATTTTTGAGTAACTACAAACGAGTGTGATTTCTTTTAAATTGACGGTAAGGGAAAGTTACACGCACTGTGATTCAAGCTTGAATGCTAAGCTTCATTTCCAAAGAATGAATTGTAAAAAGTTTATTTGTTACGTGATATGCATGTAACGATCTAAGCAATGGAATCGCTTACACACCATTAAAGTTTACCATGATTCCACGATAAATTGTAGTCGCAGAAAATCAAACGACGTTTGTGTTCAGTTTCTGAATTTATAGTTACTCGAGCCACTAGTTTTTATCGTTGGCTAACAACGTAATTATGTGGCAAGTATAATGGCACTCTTTACCCAAAATAAGCCTGAAAAATTTACAACCTGAAGTCTTCTTAATACGAGAATATCTTTTAACGACGCAAAAATCCCACTCTGCCACTGGAATCAGTTGTCACTTGTTGGAAGATTAAGTCAACCTTTTTTTCGTCTCTTAATCGGAAGTCCCATCAATCCGTCCCAACTAAATGTGAGTTCCGCCAGCCATTGTTGGCCAATGTAACCCGCCTCGACCCTCAACATCCAAACAATCGAAAACCGTAACGATAAATTGGCCAAACGGGGTTCGGAACAATACACTGCAGCATGAGACCCGAAACGAGATCATCACCAACAGACTTTCGAATAAACAAAATATATGTCCCATATAAGTGGCTCAGCACGATAGCCCGAAACAGGAAAAGGCCAAACGGAACGAGGAGAAAAGTTTAAATCGATTTCCCCTCATCCGGCCCAAACCCACCGTTCCAAGGTGCTGCTGCCAGTTAGTCAGTGTGGCAAGAATGTTGCAACCCAACCAACAATAAACGACTTGACCTCTACTCCTCTCAACACTACAGCTCTGCCTCTTTAGAAGAAGAAAAAAAAGAGGAGCTATTTTAAGATGTTGAACCGAATCCCCCCAACAGACTCCGAGCGTCTTTCTTTCAATTTTTTCCAGGAGGTAAACACACTGACCCGAAAACAAAAACAGAAATGAAATGAGATATCCAGCAAGCGGTCCATGGTTGGCAGAAACTTGAGGAACAGTTACTTTTCCGCTAGACTGCCACCGCCACTGGGAACAACGTCGAGCAAGACCGAAATTGCTTTCGGCCTGCAATTCTACCCCTCGCCAGAGTCAACGGAGTCGGCAGCAGTTTCTCTGGAGTTGGCTGTTTTATTTCTTTATTCATTTTCTCCATGGCCGGTTGTTTCGATTGTTTGACGAAGGAGGGGGGGGGGGGAGGATCCGGTTCGGATCTCGAAACAACTTTATTCGACAAACTAGAATTTATTGAAATTTCGTTGCCGTCGAGCACCCTTCCGAATAGCCCCTCCCCATTATTGCAGGGAACTCGGAAAGATGGAAAGGACTTGGAATAAATGGGAAAAATCGCACCCAGGGATCTATTTTCTTAGGAAGGCTGGGCGGTTGGGAAAAGGGAGGGGCGATACTTCACATATGTTGCTCAAGGGTTGGTCCAGAAAACTATTGTTAGAGTCAAATAGAGAAGGGGATTGCATTCACTTTTAAAGGTGGTTGAGAAGAAATTTTTGCGAATTGATGGGATTCTGCTGCGGATTCATCAGAATTGTACATGGACTTAGTCAGTACCCCTCGAGGATTTTATTAGAATGACACAGAGTTGGACAATCTGTTTTTTTTTAAATTACATTATACGTATGTGTTACAAAAACAATCAGGAACTAATTTTAGTGATTTTTCATGCGATTCCCAACAAACATCACTGTCGAATAACCTCTTGTTCAAACAAATTTGGATTTAGCAAAAAGAAAAACATGACTTTTAAAAAGTTTATACACAGCGTTAATACAACAGCTCCCGATCCAATAATATCAGTTTTAGTTATTGACAGTAATTCATAGTTTTTCTATTACCATCTTGGATTCAAAAATGGCTTACACTAAGGTCGCTTAACAATTTTTGAAAGATCTGAAACTTTTCAGAGATGGTTTTTGGAACATCTCAAACTATAATTTACTATGTACGATCGTAATTTTAAACAGCCTAATGGTATAGTTGCCAAATTGTAGCCAACCCGGACAATCCTATTCAAAAACGTGTGACCACTCCACAAGCGAGACCACACGCCCAATATCAATTTGCCCAGTTGAGACTCTTCTAATGGCGAGTGTTTTTTTTTATGGTGTAGGGCCATTAGTCTGATCGTCATTACACCGAATGGATCAGCAAGCTGAAAGCCATTAAACCGAATTTTTCACTAGCCCAAGTTTAGAAAAGTGTTATATTGATCTTACATAAACCACACCGATCTATTGTAGTTGGTGATAGTAGCGGAAAGTAGCGGATTATTTCAGCTTAGCACTGGATTTCTTTCTGGTTTATGTGGTAGCACAGTAGCGGTTTCTCCTTTACTTCCATATGCTCTTCGTAATTTTACAGGTTACGTGACAATGCACTTTATTCAGTTCTTGAATGTATTTCGCAAATCACTACTTCACATGATAATTTGGTTCATACTATTTCACTTGATTAATTTAAACGGTATATTTGAATTTTATTAATTTTAGCAAACTTAACTTTAACGAAATAACTTTGTCGTAGATCGAGATAAAAACAGGTCTGCTATTGTCGCTATTTGAGCTTTTATAGCTTATAGGACGGAAACAAAAGAGCTCTCCGTAAAACGCGTTTTCTTTCCTCCGGTTATCGATGTTCAACGATCGAGGGATCTTTTAGATATTAGTGAAGACAACTCACAAGCAGATGGCGCATGTTGATCGAATATTCCGTCATGTACGAACAGTAGTATATCCCGTATCCTTTGTTTAGTGCATGTCGAGTTACATTATCACTATTGAGAAATGATGAAATTTTCGGTGTTGTTACAGTTGTCATTGTTTGTTTTGTTGGAAATGATGATTGACCTTAGGTTTCCTCGATATCTTTGAAACAAAAAGTAAAACAAATATCATGAGAAATAATCCATTTTGTTAATCATCAAAAGTTCTTTCAAATTTCAAAACATTAAAGCCGTTAACATGCCTCGTATTTTTACATCTTTGAAATCAGAACAGAAAGCGATTCCAAATGGCATTCGATCTAATAACCGATCACCTATTTTTCTATTAACTTTAACTGATTCTCTACAATTCCTTCGTAGTTGCAATATTTCAAACCCACTGCACAGTGGGAAAAATTGGACCGAAATTCCCAAGTAAAACAAGTCGCTTGTTTTTGAAATCTATTGGCGCAGGTTTCGTGCTGTGTACTGTACGTGAAGTGGTTCGTCCAAATCACCTTAAATTATTGGGTTTTCTTCATTCTGCTCATATAGTTGCAATCTCCGCAATATATTTTGACTGAAAATGCATATATTTTACTCATATTACGATTAGAAACTTAACAGGGACAATTTCACGCTGTGCCTGGTCCGTTTTACCCCAATTCATCTCTATTTTTGGATTTTTCTTGTTACTTCTCGTGTTTAAGAAATTAGTGAATGGTTAAATAAATGTTTTAATATAAATCACAAAATGCCGAAGTATAATTCTGTGCTATGGGTTGTATTCGCTACCAACCGAACTACCATCACTGTCGCTGATCTCATGATCCGTGATGAAAGTGCTATCGGTAGTGTAAAATGCCATCTTACGAGAGAAGTCCTCGTCATTTCTATTACGAGAAAGCAGTAAGACATACGGGTAAGACGACTTGGAATCCCATGCAATTCAAATCCGTAAAACTAGGTTGCAGGAACTTGATTGTGACTCAAATCAGTTGCATGGTAGTTATTTCATCTGATTTGCAACAAGTATGATACTAGGAATCCGACCGCGTCAGAGAATACATGATCAAATTGGTTAAATTTTCTTCGGGCGACGTCTTTCGCACGAGATTAATTATTTTTATTTTTCAAAGCCTTCTACATTACGAGCATGACACACAATAATTCTCTCTGAGTGAAACTTCTCGACTTTTGATTATTTCTGAAAATGAGAGAACGAGAACATGACATTCTCATACTACCTATTATAGCAACTGAAATACTCTACGGTCGATTATTGTGCGGGTTTTTCGTACGCGGTTTGGATATAAGGCCTGTACTCGAACAAAATGCGCCAGACAAAAGTGTTAGCATTAGCATTAGCATTAGCATTGACGGTTGCACACCTCGTGGATGGACCTACGATGAGGAATAATTCGTTGAAGACATTGCATGCCACCATGAAACGAAACCAGTTTCTGATACGTTTCTTCACGCAACAATCACCACGAAAACACTCCTCGATCGCTCACCTGGCCACGTCCATGCAACCGTTGGTGATAGGGAGGATTTTGTATCTACCATAAAAAGACACGGGGAACCCACGTAGCCTTCAGTAGATATCAAAGGAAAAAGGAAATGAATAGTCGGAGAGAATAGTTGAACAGAATGCCCTGTTTGGTGCACAGAACAAAAATGAATTAAAAAATGGTCGTTGGGAGCATCTAGTCTAAGAGGGTTAAGTGATGCTCCATTTAACTTCAACCGGTTGGGACTTTAGCATTAACTATAGTCCTAGCACCCTATGGCTTATGGTTATAGCGCCATTACTCGCTCTCTGAAAAGAAAGAAGAAAGCGCCGACCCAAAATCATATGTTCTCCCCCCTCCCCATCACACACACACACACACACACACACACACACACACACACACACACACACACTCACTCACCCACATTACTACTTCTGTTTGGATTTAGATTTAGATTTAGAGTAGTTGGGAAACAATCTTTTGCGGAGCGTGGAGTCACGGAGTGGAATTCCTCAACACTGATAAAGATGTTCGTTCTCACAAAATAAAATAAGGGAAAGCTAGCTTTAGCCCAACTTCTGTCTGATGAATAAACAACAAAATTACCTATTTTTCCGTACGCCACCGTTCGTTTGTACGATATGAAAAACAAACGATTTCTATCAACGCGGGTGTCGAATTTTCCGGGTAACAGATATCAACCAATCTGAGCTGGGTTATCACACCAGCCACAGTTTCACTCGCAATCAGTATCAGCAGAGGAAGACGCAACTCGCTAGCTATCATCCACTGAACACGTATTTCTCACCGGAGTGTTTCCAACGAGCGATGCTCTCGTCCTTTCAGATTCCAATGAGCTGTCTCACCATCGTTGAATTTCCTAGGCGGCCGAAGACATATCCTCGCACTTTTTCACTTCGAAACGGCTTTGTTACGATTTTCGCACTTTCTTCCGAATGAGTTGTATTCGTTCAATTGCAACTGCAATTTTCACAGTAAGAGTTTACGCACTACCGAAACCTGGATCTCAATAATTGAAAAGAATAACAGCCTTCACACATCACGTTGTCAAAAACATTTTAACTGTTAAAATTCAATATAAATCTATTTGAAATTTAGGAGGAAAACGCAGCAGAAAAATCCACACGTCAGATTTTCAGCTCGGCTTACTTCGATCTTCGGGATCGATCAAATGCGCCAGACAAAAGTGTTCACCAAAAATTATTTATTTTATTTTCACCAAAAATTATTATTTATTTGGAATTTCTTGAAGCTTTCAGGGAGCGGATTATGTTTCAGCATTATTACTTTATTCAATTTCCTTTCCATCGCTGAAAGCCCGCATCTGTCTCTTAAGACCCCTCATTACATTTTGTGCAATGGTGAAGCCGACCTTATTGGTCACTTTCATCCATTCTTTCTTCAACTCCAACTCGTTCTTAAGCACCTTGGACGATTTTTAAACTTTGGCCTTCATTTTGGTTCAGAATCTTTCCACCGGACGAATCTCTGATAAATTTGGGAGGTTGGCGGTTTTTGGTACAAAAACAACGTTATTGTCTCTGTACCAATTCAACGTCGATCGCGCGTAATGGCATGATGCCAGGTCCGGCCAAATTATTGTCTCGCTTCCTTGGGACCGCAGGAAGGACAACAGACGTTTCTGAAGGCATTAGATGCGGTAAATTTCGCTGTTGATGGTACCCGTTGTGATGTACGGTTTACTCAGTTTACCGCATTGGCATATGGCCTGCCAGAGCAAGTACTTTTTGACGAATTTTTCCACTCTCTTCTTTCGTATGTCTTCCGGGACATCAAACCGTGATTTGTCAACTTAGAACTCCAGCCCCGGTATCTGCTTGGCGTCTGCCTTGATGTAGGTTTCGCCATCCATAACTACACACATCGGTTTCGTTAACTACTCTCGATACAGCTTCCTTGCGCGGGATTTGGCCGCCGTGTTTTGTTGATCACGCCGGTTCGGTGCCTTGCGGACCTTGAATACACGAAGCACAGCTCGTTCCATGGTTTGTTGAACGAACCAGGTGGAAAGGTTCGGATTACTCTTGAAATAATCCAACACCTTCCGGGCCTTCACAGGGTCAGCTGTCTTGTATTTTCTTCCACTTCCAGCCCGCCGCTCGGTCGTCTGGGACTCCTTAAACGATTATACCACCCGAAACACAGTTGTATGGGTGATTCCCAGTTGTCTTCCGATCCATCTCATGGTCGCAATCCGATTTTCCATGACGGCGCGCAAAATTCTCCGGCGATTTTCTTCTTGTTTCGATGGCATCTCAATAACCACTGAACGGATTGTTATGAAATTTTGCACATGTAAACAACTAGTCACTTCAAACTAGTTATACCCTGATTTTCATCAATTTTTACCCACGGACAAAAAAGTAACATACGGAAAAAATGGTGCATTTTTTTTCGAGTATAGGCCTTACGCGCGAGATTGATTCTTTTTAATTTTTGAAAACCTTCTACGTTACGAGCATGATACCTAATAATTCTCTCTGAGTGAATCTTCACGACTCTTGTGTGATAATGATTCATTCTGAAAATGAGAGAACGAGAACATACATTCTCATATTACCTATTATAGCAACTGAAGTACTACGGTCGAATATTGTGATTTTCATACGCGGTTTGTAGAAAAGTTAACCCTTTAGGAGAAAAAATTCGCTCTAAAATTGTTTTTTTTGCATTTTTTATGCATCATTTTCGATCAGCAGCATTAACAATTATCATCAAAGAGCTTAACAACCCGAGTTTCTTATGAAAATGTATATATTTTTATATCAACGCATCTCCGTTTATTTATTTCCATTTATATCACAGACAAAAAGACACAACACATCGAACATTTTGCACCATAAATCATCGTCATTTAAAAAAAAAACTAATGCCATCTGTTGAGCACACTGTAAAGGATGATTAAGCTGAACAGATGGTAGAGTTTTTCTCCTAAAGGGGAAAAAAGGGGGCAAACAATTTTGCATAGATCTTAAAGATAAAAGTTTGTACTTTAAGTTCACGTACTCTGTGCTTGTAAATATTTGCAAATAAGGGAACAAGATATTTTTCAGCATCGTATTTTTTTACACTTCAACCGCTACAACTTTTTTTCTATAATAACTAGCAACTATCTTGTATCTTCAAAATGTGCGTCATTTTATACCATTAAATTCATCAATGTAAAGTTTTCAAATTCAAATTGAAATAAAAAAGTTACAGCAAAAAAGCTGCACTAACTTTTTGCACTTAGCACCACCCTAAGGATAGTCAGAAAAACTGTTATAAAACCGATACGTAGATGAGATAGAAGTTGAATTTCTTCAGCAAAGATTCATTAAATTATAATACCGACAATTCTGTATAAGCAAAAAGTTCATGGTTTTCGAGTTATCGATTTTTGTCGCGAAATTCGTCCAAGTGCGAAAATAATTCTAGACAAAATAGTCAAAAAGTCGAAAGTAACATTTGTAAACAATGACTTCTAGCGCATTTTTTTTGGGATTTGCTTGCTCCCACGAACCAAATAGCACCAGAAATAGATACAAGGAGTTATTACCTTCCCGTTGGCAGTGGATGTAGATGTTAGCAACCTGGAATTTCCAGGAAATTTAAGTTTTAAGTCATTGTTTATAAATGTTACTTTCGACCTTTTGACGATTTTCTCTAGAATTATCCATATCGAAGCCGGTCGTACCAACACGTGTCAGAATTGCTTGCTCAAACCAAGGATAGCAGTCTTATGATTCCATGCCTTGTTTATACACATCAAGAACACCTTTAAAATTACCATTTTACTAAACGTTTATTTTATTTCAATTTCCATTTCAGTGCGGCGACTCACCTTGTGATTTGACGGCCATTCCACGGGAAAAAGTGACACGGGTAAGTACGGCCTCCTTAGCAACGCCTCTGCTGTGGTGGCCCATCCATGCAACTCATTAAACACAAAATTTGCTAGCCGATAATTAGCGTTGAAAATGAAATTAGTGGTTCTAGTGGCGATATTGAATAAATGAAACCAATTCATTGCCAGCGTTTAGTGCGCTTGATGATAGTGTATTGCTAGATAAAGTTGAAAATTTGCATCATCAGCATAATTTTCCTTTAACTCATGTATCCAAACATTGACTCATCAGTTTTGATTAATGTTCGAAATCTGTTAGAATATTCAATCGGCTAACGAGGGAAAGTGACTCAGAGAGCCCATATCAATAAAATATGATTTAGGTCCGAAAATAGTGAGGGTAATTAACACGGCAGCGATCAAAGTTGCTCACCGAAAATGGGATTAATCATGAATCATTCATCAGCATCGTTTCCCCCCCTAAAAATGTGCTGCCACCGTGAATTACCCAGTACACTTGCAAAGCACACACAACCAAACTGAATAATCGAACTTCCTATCCCTCCATTCACACGAGGCCGATAAACGAAAAAAAAAACCGTCCTAATTGGGTTACCATTAGGAGCTACTTACCCATCCCCTCCACCGCACTTCCACTGCTTACAATAATTCACCGCTCAAGACAGACTCAATGAATGAACGGATCTCAACGACGACGATCAAGAGAGTGGAAGGCTCCATGTCCGTTCACATTGATTTTCACTCGTTTTTTTTTTTGCTTTCTTCTCATCCTCCCTCCCCCAACGAACAATGCTCACAACCACGATCCAGTCAGAACAAACACCAAACTCCCATCCATCTTGCAATGTGCCTCCAATGGTCCTCCGCCGAACCGTGGAACCGTGGCTAACTTTCGGGTGAACACGTGTGAATGATGAGCAAAGTTGATTCGCACGGCGGCTAACTGAGTGATGATGACGAGGTGGTAGAATGGATCGAATAAGTTGCTGCAAATGTCGGCACATTCGGTTAATTCCGTTAGTGCGTAATGCATTGGAGGAGTTGAGCGATTAATGTCGTCCTCGGCGAGACGGGGAAATTGGCAGCAGAGTGATATTGTCTATTTCGGAATGGAGAGTTTACAACGTCAAAACCGCAGCATTCCTCCACAGAGTCTGCACCCAAATTTTCGAGTCACCCCAGGACCCTGCCCCAGCATAGCCCATTCAACCCGACGAACTTCCATCGGCAAATTGAAAACTAATCAGAGCAACCATTGCTCGCTGGCTCGCACACGTTTTCATTTAACCGACAACCCAATTAGCAGCCATCCAAAACAGTGCGAACCCCCCGTTACGAAATGAAAACCCCGATAAGGTCCTTCTCCTATCGCAACCCACTCACGACCGACGACGACGACGACGACGACGACGCGAGCCAAGTTTGGGATCGATTTTCTAATTTTAGGATTTTCCCGCTTTGATGATGGTTCCGTTCCGTTTCGAAACCTAGAACGAACGAGATCGATGGCCCTTTTCGACGACGACTCCGACAACTCCGACGACGACGACGTCGATAACAAACACGGTTGAACGACCACCCACCCACCTTCTTCCAAAGGCCGCACTTGGCACTGGGAGTTTCGATAATGATGCGGATAGATGCGGTCGGAACTTTGACTGCCGTCTGTCTTGGGAAACTCACCAAATGAAAACGAAGTTTGCATGTTTATGAGTCGAGTTGTTGTTGGGAAAAGATGAAAGGAAGTGGATGAGTTATCGTCAGTCTGGGGATCGATTTTCGGTCGATGTTTAAAGCGGGAAGAATTCGAGACGAAGTGAGAGACAATAACGGATAGGTTGTACTAAAGACTGTATTCGATGAAATTTGGACACACGCAATTGTTCGTAACTTTTTAGCGTGTGGGTAAAAATTATTGAAATTTCAACTGAATGTATTTCATTGTGTTGTGTCAATTGTGTAATGAGTTTCGTGAAAATCGGTCGAGTGATTTCAGTGATGGCTTCGAATGAAGAAATAGTGCGCCAACAAATTTTGGGCACTCACTTCGAAAACCCAAACGCTTCTCATCGATGGATCGGAAAACAGCTCGGAATCGCACATTCAACCGTATCTCATGTGATCAAAACGTTCAAGGATCGTAAGACAACCAAGCGGAAAATGGTAGTGGCAATAAACCTGGCACATCAAATCCGGAGAAGGCCAGGGTGGTAATGAACCAATTTAAGCGTTATCCCAACATTTCGATCAGGGATGTTGCGAAACAGGCGAAAGTTTCAGTTTGTTTTGTGCAGAAAACAGTGAAACGTTCTGGATTACATGTGTACAAGGTCCAGAAGGCACCGAACCGGAGCGATAAACAGAACTCGGTGGCCAAAACTCGTGCAAGAAAACTGTAAGGGAGTGGCTCACAAAACCGTTCTGCATTATGATGGACGATGAGACCTACATTAAAGCCGACACCAAACAAATTCCAGGACAGGAACACTACGTCGCCACCTATAAGTTGGCCGTTCCGGAGAGTGTACGGAAGAAGAAACTGTCGAAATTCGCCAAAAAATTCCTTGTCTGGCAAGCGATCTGCGGATGTGGCAAAATGAGTCAGCCCTTCATCACCTCTGGGACCGTCAACGGACAAATCTACAAGGACGAATGCCTCCAAAAACGACTTCTGCCCTTCTTGAGATCTCACGATGGCCCGACACTGTTTTGGCCGGATTTGGCATCTTGCCACTATGCCCGGCCCGTCTTAGACTGGTACAAAGATAATAATGCAGTTTTTGTACCAAAAGACGTCAACCCTCCAAACACTCCGGAACTTCGCCCAATTGAAAAATTTTGGGCAATCATGAAGGCAAAGCTCGTTAAAACTTCAAAACTGATAGAAAATGAACTTGAACTAAATAAAGTGTGGTTAAAAGTAAATAAGCAAGTCGGTCTTATCATTGCCCAAAATTTGATGAAAGGAATCAAGGCAAAAGTGCGGGCATTTGGGATGGGAGAAGTAATCCAATAAACCAATGATGTCAAAACTTAACCATTTAGTAGTACTTTATTTCCAGAAAGTTTGAAAAGAATCGGGCTCAAGGAAAATTTGTGGTGACCTATTTTGTGTGTCCAAATTTCATCGAATACAGTCTTTACTCTGAGGGACCACATCAAATTGCATCACGGAAAAAACGCTGTAGAAAAATACCTAGTTGACCGTTCCTTTTCAAACTCTCAGACAATAAAATACAGCCCATTAGTAAACTTTTGACGTATGAATTTCATTCTACTTCAATACCATAACCGTACGCTCGCACCTTACGCTTAACTCCACTTATTCGGTTCAGTACAACATCTGGCTGCAGCTTCTTCTGTACGGAAACCCCTCTTTTTCTTCATGTCTTCCTTAGATTTGACTTCCTTAGGACGCTTTCGGAGTGTCTGCTTCATTATAGCCCAGTATTTTTGGATGGGCCTTAGTTCCGGTGCGTTGGGGAGTTCATGTCCTTGGGTACGATAGTGACCCCATTTACTTCGTACCACTCCAAAACAAAATTTGAATAGTGGCACGAAGCTAGATCCAGCTGGAAGATCGTAAGGACATCGCGTTGCTTCAACAGAGAGAGCAGACGTTTTTGTAGACACTCCTTGAGGTAGATCTCCCCGTTTACAGGCCCGGTGGTCACGAACGGTGCTCTCCGTTTGTCACATGAGCAGATCACAGCAAAATCATGTATTTCTTGGTAAAATTCGAAAGTTTCAGCTTCCTTACGTCCTCGGGAACATCAAACTTGTGCTGGGCGGTGTAGAACAGCAGCCTCGCAAGCTGCCGGAAGTCCGCCTTGACGTTAGTTTCATCATCCCTGATGAGGCAATGAGGCTTCCACCGTTTTTCCGTTCGTCACGATTTGGAGCCTTCTGCACCTTGTACGTATGCAGTCCCTCCCGGTCCTAGGTTCTGAACGAAAGACATGGACAGATTTAACTTTTTGGCCACATCCTTGACCGAAGCATTGTAAGTCCGCTTAAACGCTTGTGGTCCTGATCACTAATAGAACATCGATTCTGACCGCATTACTCCTTCCGTCCGATGCTCAGAGTTTCGTCTCACCGTTGACTGCACGATTCCGAGTTGTTTTCCGATGTCCCGATAAGAGAGTTAGGGATTTTTCAGGTGTCAATTCAAAATTAATTCGCGAAGTTGCTTTGCGGGTGACGCCATTTTTTCCAATTTCCAAAAAACTGACAGCAATACAAATACAACAAAAACAAACACTCTAAACTACTTTTACCCAAATTGCCAAGAGAAAATACCCAATGGGTAATTTTCTACAGCGTCTTTTTCCGTGATGCAATATCCTGTGGGACACCGTTTAGGCAGGAGATTCTTTGGAGAAGCTACTTTAATTTTTATTTTACCGGACTCGAAGCTAGAATGAATGCATATTTTTAATTAATAGTTTTCTGACAAACGATATTCCAAATTACATACAGTCTTCCCTTATTGGACCTTTTTTCGAAGCAATCTCCGAACCAGCGAGGCAACCCTAAATTCAACGAAATCCAATAATACTACGTTAGTGAAAAAGTTCAGAAAACGCCATCTATGGAGCAGTAGAAACCAAAATTTTCATTTCAATCTGAAGCAGCATTTGATTGAGTCACTCACGCGATTCTTTTAGCGAAACTTGAAAAGCTTTGAGTTTCCACTCAGCTTGTTGCATGGCTTAGGTCCTACATGTGTGGTAGAAAACTGACAGTTAAAATTGGCGCTGCTGTCTCTGACTGGTTCACTAACGGCTCTGGCGTCCCACAGGGAAGCAACTCCTGCACAAACTGCTCTCGAGTATCGATGTGCTTGCTACGTCGACTTTTCCTCTCCGAGCGCACGAAGGTTGTGTTTCCCCCAAGTCCCGCAGTAGCTGCCTAAGCCAGAGTGCTTCCTGGCACGCCTAGCTTAGGGCCAGATACTCAGCCTCCATTGAAGAAAGCGCGACACTTGATTGGCGCCGACTAGCCCATGTCATGACACCGCCTCCGTACTGAAAGACTATTGCAGATGTCGATATTCTGCTAGTGATGTCCCCTGCCCAGTCCGCTTCGGAATACCCTACGAGGCTTTGCTCTTCGTTTCCGCCCAGTTGCAGGTCATAACTCTTCGTTGCCTTGAGATAGCGGAGCACCCGCTTTGCAGCCGTCCAGTCGCACTTATGAGGTTCATTAACTTGCGTCCGAGGATTGCCAAATACAGCAGTCCACCTACGAGACTACAGTTGGACGTAGGGTCCTCGAACACTTCCCCAGCTTCAACCAGCTTGAGGTATCCGGGGTCCATCGGTGATTTCGCGGTCTTGCAGTCCTGCATTCTGCACACGTTGAGTAGCTTCTAAACTCAGTCTAAAAACGCCGTCGATGCGTGTAACTTCCACTCCGAGAAAGTTCTTCACCTCTCCTAAGCAAGTCAACTCGAAGTCCGCTCGCAAATCGTTGCATACCTTCATCACTTCGTTCTCGTCCATCGAAGCAACGAGTAGATCCGAGACTGCAGCTCTGAATCCACATTTTTCCAGTGCTTCATCCGAACACCTGTTCCAGCACCGAGCAGACTGTCGTAAACCGTATATGCTACGTTGAAGTTGCCATACATGTTGCTTCTTGTCTACAATCTCGAAGCCGGTTGCCGCATATAGACATTTTCCTCGAGATGCCCATATAAATACGCTGTTTTTATGTCCAAGTCACTAACGGACATGTTTTGGGTTCGCCGCCACCGTCACTAAAGTCCGAACCGGCAGGAGTGAACACATCATCTACATCGATGTCGGTCTTCTGGGCGTAGCCTTGTGCAACCAATCGCGCCTTGCATTTGACGACATGATTCTCCGCACCCCGTTGGACTTTATAGAACCACTTTGACCCAATTACTTTCTGGTCCTTCGGCCGTGGAACCCTCTTCCAGGTCCCGTTCCGTTGATGCGAGCTGAACTCTTCAATCATAGCTTCGCGCCACACGGGATCCTGCAGAGCTTCACGATGGTTAGCTGGGCCTTCCACTGCACACGCAGCAATCCCAACAGCGTATTCCAAATCGTATTCCTCCAAGTAGCGTGGACGCGTTCCTTGGGTAATCCGCCTTGATCGAAGAGCGCCGGAACTAAGTTCATCTTCATCCTCGTCTTGCACGTCAGTTACGCTGTTGTTGCCTGGCATCACTGTATCACTAGCCTCTTTGTGGACTTCTTCTTCCTCGTCTTTGACTTGAATCCGCTGAATTTCTTCTTTAAGATTCTTCGTTGCTTAAACCGGAATATCCATGTTCACCGACAACGTACCGTTTCCCAGTTCAATGAATCGGGCATCGCGGCTAACGGTGATAAACTCCGTCTCCAAATCCACAAATCGATACCCTTTTTGCTGGGTTGCAAAGCCAATAAAAGTAAGTTTCGTAGTCTTGCTGGATGGACTCTTTCTCTTCGTATCCAGTATGTGCACAATTGCTGGACTGCCGAAAACATGAAGATGACCGAGATCCGGTTTCTTTCCCCACCAAAGTTCATGGGGCGTTTTCTGGACAGACCGGGAGGGAAGCCTGTTCTGAAGGTAGGTTGCTGTAAGGATAGCCTCACCCTAGAATCGTTCAACTAGCATACACGTAGTCATTTCATCAAGCGACCTATTCTTGCGCTCTGCTAACCCGTTTTGTTGAGGCGAATAGGGGCCATCTGACGTATTCTTTACTATTGTCGGCAACTTCCGACTTGTGATGAAGAAGATATATTACGATGAAACAACTGTAATCGTCTGTGATCATCATCGCGTAACTATTACCGCTGGGGGTCGTGAAATCCATCGGCTATCCTGCCTCTGGTCCGCCATGAGCTTGCGACAGTTTCGCTTAAGATGTCCAGCCTTCTTGTAGTAGTGACAGGTACGAGTTTCGTTGCTTGACCTACCCTCTGCATCGCCTGCTCCACCTTCACTGTTACGCCCTTGCGTTCGAGATGCCGGTTGAATTCATCGACCAGCTTTGCGTTCACGACGTTGAGGGAAATGTCGTCGTCAGATCTGCTGTCCAGTGGTGTCACCAGACCATCATACATATGAAGGAGGAAGGCTCCTTAGCAGCATGTAAACTTTGGTGTCTTTGTCCAGGTTCCTTCCTGCCCCATCCAGACGATCATCAAATATGGCCAGATGCCTCTGCAACAGTCCTGAAGCCCTAGAAGGGGTTTCTGAAGCGGATCTGGAAGTGAAGATGAAATTCCTGTTCAGCGTTCAGCAAATCAAGATCCTTCAGCCCACAAAGCGCATCATTCTCTCGAACATCGCTAGCCTGTTCGACCCTCTCGGTCTGCTCGCTCCTGTCATCATTAAGGCAAAGCTATTGATGCAACGTTTGTGGGAACTGAAGGTGGACTGGGATGCCATTCCCCCCGGTGAGTTGACTTATACCTGGCAAGTTTTCGTGCATGGTCTGGCCCTCCTCAACTCCTTTCAGATACCTAGACGAGTTCCTGCACGGCTACAGTGATGCATCTCCGCGAGCTATGTTGTACCACGAAAGAAAGTCGGGAGTTTCAGCTATCATATAAGTGAAAGGTTTCAGCGATCCGTGAAATAATTCCAAATCTACTCTGAGAGAAAAGTGTCGGAAACTGAACCTGGCTGGGCTTATGCTCTAATCCGCTCAACCAAGCACAGTCTGAGGTGATATACTGGGCTGAATATTAGGATTTGCCATTTCATAGTTGGCAGATTGTCAGGCAATCGATGTGTATAGCAAGACAAAGAAGCATACCGGAAGATTCGATGAGCTTGCTCACCATGGTAAATCTGTTCTTAAATGTAAGAATCTTGATAGGGTAAGGGGATGTAATGTTAGCCTAGCTCCTTCATTCGGCCTATGTACCAAATGTGTCATTAATTTAGCAATAATCAACAAAATCATGTTGCTATTAGGATGACCGATGTAATCTAAAGCAAATCGTCAATTTGAATGAACTTATAGTTGTTCGCTTCCATGTAATTTTCGATTTCTCGAGCTTCGTGGCATCATGATTTCACTGGTTAAGCTGAACAGGTGCTCTTCAAGTGATCTAAATTTGGCTTTATTGAATCGATAAAGCAAGTAATGCAGTCTGGATGTACAGAAAATAGTTACACGTTACGAATGAACTGTTCAGATAGTTAAAATAACAATGATTTTACAAAAAAATCGTAGACCCAATGTTGGGGACATATTTTTTTGTATGTTCTTAACTGTGGCCTGTTGTATCAATAACGTAGTAAAAAGGTTGTTATTGGTTAAATTTCTAGTGGAAATGCATGAGCTTGCGGTTGTTTAAATTCAAGTGGCTCATCCTTACACAAACCAAAGGAGCAAAATCATTGTATAGTGAACTATAATGTTTTCATTATTGAATGGCTGATAAATCATATGCAGGGTGGCACCACAATCTTAATTTTAAAATTTCCGCATTTATCCCGAATGTTTCCCGCCTTTTTGCCTAATTTTCCCGACTGTGAAAATACGTAATATAACTGGGATAAATATATATATGTTTGAAGTTTTTGAGGAAATAGTTCAATCTGAATTTCTGACTTGTTTAATTTTGGCAAACTAACAAATTGAGCTTCTTGCGTATTTCGTAACCGGCTTTAGTCTCTCATTTGGCAAACAAGAACAAAAACGCTCTATATAAAGGTGTCGCCACACGGCGGCTATTTCTAGTATTTAGTGAGCTATATGCTACAAAACTATGTAATAGTTCATAGGAACACCTAAACTTTGTAGTGATAGCTCATAGTTATGACTTGCAAGTGATAGTTTTACGCTTTAATATAGAGCCGTGCCCGTTGTCGTGTGCACACTCCAGTGATAGTTTCTATGTTATAGTAGTACGCTATGAACTATGATCGAATCCAACACAGCATTGCGCAATTTGAATTGTAAAAATCGTAATATGATGAGAAGACGCTTCTCTCAAACTGCGTCGAAATCGAGTCCAAACTCATGGAACATTAAAAACCCCAAAAAAAGGGCCACTATTCTGGGGAAATCGACCAACTCGTTGCAGGAGACATTATGGGCTGAAGACTGCCTTGTATAACAAAGAAGCAATGGCTTCAAGGAACATGAATAACAAATTTGAGCAGGCCAATGAAGAGAAAATAATTTTCAGAATGTCTCGAGACGCTGAACTGCTTTTTATAATTTAAATAATCACTGACGCTCTTTGGGGGTTTTATACTAATGTGTCTACCGTCTTACGCTCCTAAATAATTGGGAAATTGCTATTTTTCTTCAAAATAATGTGAAATTGACAGCCTCTTCTAAATAATATACGAATAATTTGAAACCTCAAAGCAATGAATTTAACCGATTGCTCTGAACTTTCCAGAAGAAATTCCCTGAACTTCTCTGAAGAACTTTCCCGAAGTTCTCTGCAGAACCTCACCGAAGTTCTTCGAAGAACTTCCCCAAAGTTTTCTGCAGAACATCTCCAAATTTCTTTAAAGAACTATCTCTGAACTGCTATAAAGAATTTCCCTGAATTTCTGTGAAGAACTTCCTCTGAAGAATTTCCCTGTAGATTCTGAAGAACATCTCCAAAGTTCTCTGAAGAACTATCGCTGAACTTCTAAAGAATTTCCCTGAAATTCATCTGAAGAAATTCCCTGAAATTTCACTGAGGAACTTCCCTGACATTACTTTCCTGAAATTTTCTGAAGAACTTTCCCGAGCTTCTCTAAAGAATTATCTGAACTTATAAAAAAAAAATTCTGAATAAATTCCCCAAACTTCTCTGAAGTTCTCTGAAGAACTGCCCTGAACGACTCTGAAGCACTTCCCTGAGCTTCTCTGTAGAACTTTCCTAAACTTTTTTTTTTAATGAAGTTCTCTAAAGTACTTCCATTAACTTCTCGGAAGAGTTTCCCTGAAATAGTAATCTTGATCTTCATATCCTAGCTCCTTCAGCAGATAAGCTTCAATTTACAAGCCTTCAAGGTGAGAGATTTTGTCCAATCTTTTCGAGTTTTTTTGTTTTATCCGGTTTTTTAATATAATGTACGCAGCAACTGCAGCAATTTATTTCCTTTTTGTCCAAAGCTACCGAATGTGCTAATGATTACTTCCGAAATTTATGTTTTAAAAGCTCGCAACTGAATATCTGCAACCACAAAGAAAATCATTCGTATGTACACCGAAAAATGTTAAGTGATAGCACTCTGGCAAAGATTTCCACTAGATAGCAATTTTTCCTTCATAGCTCATACTTATGCAAAACCTTTTCTCGAACCTCATAGAACTATGATATAGGTATCTATTACAACTATATCGTAGTGAACTATAGCTTAGATTTCAACAGCCGTGTGGCGGCACCTTAAGTCACTGATCTTTCAAGTTGCTAGGAGCATGAACATTAAAAAAAAGTAGTAAAGTATTCGTGATTTTCGACTACAAAATGATGCACGTGCGTTGCGTCCATATTGTATCACGTATTCCTTGATTTCAACGTCGTTGAGAGTTCGTAGACAATTCTCCGAGTTATGAAACGCTTTTCAGTTTGGTTCACCATCAGATACTTTTCATATATTGAGAATCCTCGCTACATCGTTGCATTTTCGTGCGATAGGATGAGCACCTTTTCAACAAATGTTGTCAAATTTGGCAGCTCAATCTTTGAAAGAGGAATCAGTTCTTTCAATTTGTGAGCAACTGCAGCGCTGAGATAGTCTTTATTTAGGCAGCTCTAGACGCTTTTTACCTATATCCTTGATGCGAGTTATAACATCAGGGTTAATATAGATGACGTAACGCGATAAGGACATACGGAATCAAGTCCCTATCACTTCGAAAATTTCTAGGCACAAACCTCAAATACTACTAGAATATCAGGCATGAAATTTTCAAGAATCGTTTGCTCCACTGCAATTTTAGCGTTGTTGTTGTTGTCTCAAAAACATGAATTAACCTAACCTATAATTCATACGGAGAAAGGACAGTCTCCCGTTTCACCTAAAAGGGTATGTTAATGTAGATTTGTTGAGCAGCTACTTCAGAAAACCACAGTGAATAGATCGACAATATTTGAAGGAATTGTATGGCAATTTCTCACGCTTCATTGATTGCCGATTTAGAGGCAAATCCGATTTCCATACTAAGGACTGGCCGAAGATTGCTCTTCATCAATTCTTTATCAATTAATGATTTTGCTTTGACGCTCAGGCTTAACAATTTTCGAATCTTCAAAAAAAAAAACGATGCCATAGGTCTGGGAAACGATTCGACCATTGATGCAGACATGATGACAAAATTCAACTTTGGTCCCAGCATTTCATTGTCTAGCGCATCATCCACAACAGCGAACACTTTTGATCGGAATACTGACGAAAAGCTCCGTTTAAAACTCAGATGACTTTCCTTCAACTTTCTTTCTTCCTGCTTCCTGATTTTGTTTACAAATCTTTTCAAATGAGGCAACATTTTTAGCGCTCTTCTTGCAACTTGTTTGTTTTCTATCCAACGAATTTCACAGAATTTTAGTGGAAAAACGATTTTAAAGCATTTTTATCTAAAGCTCTCAATAGGTAGGTAATTCTAGTGATCAATTTTGTCGTCATACATCAATTGGTCGACATTTTATATTTCCGGAGAAATTTGCAAAATTTGCGAAATTGGCGAATCTACTTTAGTAAACAAACATTTTTAACGCTCAGTTTCTTAAACTAAGACCACAGCGAATAAAAGAAAGCTTCTGCAAGCCGCTTGTGGTCTTTATTTTTCAAATTGAGCTTTTATTCGCTAAAAAACGTCGATTCAAATGTTTGCTAACAAAATCAGATTCACCCATTTCACAAATTTCTCCGGATTTAGTCTATTTAACAGGGGTTGAGAAATGCGCAGCTCATTTTTTGAAAAGCATTCGCTTAACAAAAATGTCTGATGCAATAGGTATCTTTGTTATTGTTGTAAGATGACTGACACAGTACGTTTCTGTCCACTGCAATGCAAATTATACAAATGAATTGAGACTTTATGGTATTTCAAAAATGACAATAGTATTACTACCCCTAAAATTTGCGTAATGCATAAAATAGTGATGCAAATTTTCTAAACGGTACGTTTTTAACAGGCTGAACAAAGCCAGCAGAAACTGATTCCCATGCCAATGTCAAAATCTGTTTCATTTCGTTAATGAGATCGTTTGACCGAGTAGATGACAAAAAAACTACTCGAATCGTTTGAAAAAGGTGTGAGTATGGTTTCTTCCATATGACAATAATTCCCGATGGATTTTGAAATTCCCGATTTTTCCCGCATATTTCCCGATACTTTTGGATTCCCGTATTTTTCCCGCATTTCCCGACTTTCCCGAGACTGTGGCCACCCTGCATATGTGAACATCACTTAAGTGATTCGAGGCAGTTTTACTTTAGTTTGTTTAGTGAAATGTTGTATTAAGTAAATCGAATACAGCTAGCAATGCCTTCAATCATGAAATTAGAAAAGAAAACCGTACAAAGACTGCATTTTTTAGTAATAAATCCATCGGATGGGACGAAGTTGCATCCATGATTAGACCCAGTTTGATGCTTATAGACCGACATTAAATCCATATCCATCGAATGTTTCTGACTTAATAAAAAGAGTTGTGTAACTTTTCGTGATACATACTACCAAATGTCTAATCAAACTTATCTTAGCAAGTGTATAACTAGTTGAATCTCGCTTACAGCTCAAAAACTTTATGAGTTATAATGTAAAAATGTAAAAATGTATTCGATCATTACATAATAGGCTGAGTTAAGCGACACATACCCTATTTAGATACTTTCAAATACATTTAAAAAAAGGATAAAGCACCAAAATTTCATAATCTTGTTCAACTTTCCACGGGAAGTTCATGCCTTTCCCAAATGTGGTTCACTCTTTCCAAAACATTTTCCTCTTATCGTTGTCCGTTGCAAGCTATCCGATGCAAGCATGTGCTACCGATGTCGAGAATAGCAAAACAGATGCACACTGCACCGGTTTTCCATCAAGTTTAGATAAACGAGGACGTTGCAAAAAAAAAGGATAGAAATAAATAATGTCGTGAAATAGAGATGAAAAATTGTCGGGACAAAAGAACCGGACAGATTCTCTCTCTGTGTTTTGTGTATGTAGCCAATGGAATGCCATTCAGACACAAATGGACACTGCAACAGACTGCAGCAGCAGCAGTTGAGTGACTGACATATTTTAGCAATCGTAGTGAACATTGAGTTTTCCTCATCGGTGAGAAGTTAAATATTGATGGGATTTCTGGTTTCGGGTTTGATCTAAATCCCAGTGGGAGAGCATCGTAGACCGACGATTAGACATGGTTCCCCATCAAAGAATGGTCAGTAATTGAATTCCATCATAATTAATTGTCGTAAAATCACATTAATAATCCCGCATCGCATCGCATCGCATCGCACATCTACTGCATTATTCACAAAGTGAATCGACCCCAACGATAAAAGTTAGAGCATCCACGGACGAGCGACCGACCGGCCGAACCGAGTTCAGTGCCAGCCAGCCAGAGTGGTGTGACAACGGTCTACGTTCCGCCTGCCAGAAACCGGCCCCATGCATCATATTCATATTCATCGCTTCATGGTTAAAAGGTGAAACGACCGGCCGGTGGGGGATAATTTGTTTATCCTACACCAGGGATTAATGAACGGAGGTGTTGAAGCCGGGAGCGTGCTCCGTGAAAGCGCATACATGTTGACCTATGACTTCGGGAAAAATATGAGCAGCAGCAGAAGGATTATGCTACTTTACTGCAGCGCAAATCCCTTTAATTGCCGACTTTTGACTCGGGAAATGAGTGCTGCAACGGATGTGGCCCAAGCTTGTTTTAGCCATTAGTCCCAAATTCGTCCCACCAGCTCTTCCGACAAGATTCATCGGTTATCGATTTCGGGTTGATTTAGCAACCTCATCCGGTATTTGCGTGTGGAATAGTTTCCCCATTGTTCTTGAGGGGTAGAACCACAAACTATGATATATGTGATCCAATTTCCCAACTACAAAAAAAAAACGAACTCCGGCCAAATGGAAAATGATTACACCCAAACGAGTGAACCATTGCCAAGTCGGGGAGGGCAAGGTCATGCCCAAAACCTCCCGCGCACAGATGGGTTCCGTGCCTTTGCCGGGTGATATATGAAGACAGACCGAGCAGGCCACCGACGACCCCGTCACCTGAGACTGCAACCGATGGTTCATATTTCAAGTTTTCAATTACGGCTCTCTGCTTCGGCTGTACAACGGACCGAGTGTGCTTCAAATCGAATTCATACGTCAACCCACATGCCGGCAGCCAGCAGCAGCGCCACGGTCGATATCAAGACTTGCGAGAGAACCGGTAGAACCGCAAAACAAATTATATTTTCTCGGTAAGTGGAAAACAAAGCAGTGGTGTGGGGGTGCCGAATTTGATACAACGAAAGAAAATCGAGGGTTATCGATGTGGTTTTCCTCTTGCAGCTCACTCCGAAGCACCTACAACGCCATGGCCGACATGTGGAAGCAATAGGCCAGCAGTTTTCAACTTCAACGTGTCAACGCCCGTGGGAAAATTTTCGATTCGTTAATTTCGGCAATCAGGTTTCCTAATGTTCTTCAGAACTATTTTTCGAACAAAGTTTTTACTAATAAGTCAAATTATTTTCTTTTTCAAGTTCAGTTATTACAGAATACAGGATAAATATTCAGCTAAGCTGCCTTTTTACGAATTTCCAGGTCTTTCGTTTAACACCTGCCATAAGATTCCGTACAGTCTCCTTGTCCACTTTATTCACCGCAGAACGCCAGTTTGCCTTGAACTGTTTCTCGCTCACAACAGCTTTATGAGTCTTTTTAAGGTTCCGCTTGACGATGGCCCAATATTGTTCGATTGGGCGGAGTTCTGGCGTGTTGGAAGGGTTCGTTGGGCACCACTTGAACGTTGTTGGCAGCATACCACTCCATGGCCTTTTTCCCCGTAATGGCAAGATATCAAATCCGGCCAAAATAGAGCTGAACAATTGAGTCGCTTCAGGAAAGGCAGTAGACATTTTGGTAGGCACTCGCTCAGATAAATTTCCTGGTTGGCGATTCCGGTTGCAATGTCACCAAATCTTGTCTTGTAAGTCGACAGTCCAGCTCGTTTTTTAGCTCTATCCACGGTTGAAGGCGCCAGTCTCAGCTTCTTTGCGACATCTCGGACGGAGAGGTTGGAGCTCCGCTTGAAATAGCGGGCAACTTTTTTGTCGACGCTGTGGCCTCCGGCTTTCGATTTCCTCCCGATTCAGTTTTTCTGGCTGTCGAAAAACGTTCACCGAACACTTTTAATACGTTGGTAACAGTTGATTTAGCCAAACTCAACAATTTCGCTAGCTTGGCGTGAGAGTAGTTTGGATTTTCGCCATGCACGTGCAAAATTTTGATGCGTTGCTTCTCTTCCTTCGACGACATTTTGGTAACTGAAGTGCTAATCTCAATCTCAAAATAAAGGCATGATGCTACACGCACACATCTTCAAAATGAGGGGTGTGCAAAAAATGTTAATGCACGATGAAAAGAAATGTGCCAAACTTAAGTCGACCAGATTTTGATCACAACACCCTTTAGTAAATTGTACATTAAAAACAACGAAAGCTACGCATAATAATGAAATTGTAATTGTAGAAGTGGAGTCGAGCGAAATTGCACATTGCATAAACCGACTGAAACGGATCGAAACTCAATACGAAACTCAATATTTAACTGTAGTTTTGAAACTTTTCAAAATATCTTTGAAATATTACTTCATGCAGTAATTCAAGGATTTTATCAATTTAGCTATGGGAACATTACAAAAAATCAGGGAACTTTCTAGAAAATCAGGAAACTTTCCAGAAAATAAAGCTGCTTCCCAGAATTTAAGGGTATTTTTCGGAAGTTCAGGTAATTTTCCATAAATTCAAGGAGCTTCACATGAATTCAAGGAACTTCCCAAAAGTTTAAGGTTGTTCCCAGAAGTTCTAGCAACTATCCAGAAATTTAGGAAGCTTCCCATAAGTTCAGAAAACTTTTCAGAATTTTCTGGATATTATTCATTCGTTAATAAAACTACCCAAGTTGTTCAGGAAACTTTTCAGAATTTCAGGGAACTTCCCAAGAGTTCAGGGAGTGCTTTCAAAACTCCAGTACTTAAGGAAAGTTCTCTCTAGAATTGCTTGGAAAATATTCTTAAATTTGTTGGAAATTCGTTCCTAAATTTCTGAAAAGTCTTCTTCGGAATTTTAGGGAAGTTGTCTTCTGAGCTTCGGAAAAGTTTGTTCCTGAATTTCTGCGAAATTCCTGCTTTAACTACAAGGAAGTATCCCCTATAAGTTTCATTCTGTTTTTCTCAAAAGTATCGACCTGAACTTCTGGGAATTCCTAAACTTCGAGAAAGCCTCATTCTGAACTTCTGGCATGTTCTATTCTGAACTTCGGGAAAGCTCTCTAGCACTTATGAGTAGTTCCAACTAATCTTTTAGGAAATTTCCATCGGAACTTCTGGAAAGTCCTCTCCTGAACTACAGAGAAGTTTCTTGATTTTTTTGAAAAATCCCCTATTAAAATTAGAGGTACCTCTCTTTGCTTAGTTTTTTCCTGAGCTTATTCTAGGGAAATATTCTAGGGAATATTACAAAAAACGCAGGTCCAAACAAAGTCAAAGATCATACTTCTCAAAAGTTCAGGTGGGAAGTCCTCTTCCTCGAAAATCAGAAGGGGACTTTCCAGAGCTTTAGGATGGAGTTTAAATAAGAGGACTTCTTAGAAGCTTGAAACTTTCCAGAGGTTCTGGAGTTCTTCCCAGGAATACAAAATGCAGAAATATAGGAAAAAACTGCCTACAATTCAGAAACAAACTTCCACATAACTTAAGCCGATAAGTTCTTGAAGTCCAGAAGAGAACTTCTCTGAAGTTTTGAAAGAAACTTCCCAGAAATTTCGGAGAAAACACTTCCCAAAAATTAGTTGGAACTTCCCAGTTAGAGAGTTTTCCCGAAGTTCGGAACCGAAGGATTTCTCGATGTTAAGGAAGAACAGAAAGAGATATTCCAGAAGCGGCGTTCCTAGTAGTGTGTGTGTGTGTATGTGTGTGTATATACAATCCAACGCCCACCGTCCGGCAGTGATTTTATGGAAGAAAAATGTTTGCAGTTAAGCGAACTGTTGTTGACTCGGCAAACATTTTTAACCCGGGAATTGGAAGGTGATAGCTCTGTTGCGTTCCAGTGACCCATTTCAGAATTCCTGGTTACTCACGTCCATTCCGAGGTCACTTTCACTTACAACAAGCCCAGAAGCGGCGTTTATAGTAGTGTGAGCGAAAATTTCAAATACCCCGAAGTTCAGGAGAAAACCTCCCAAAAGTTCAGAAGACGACTTCTCAGAAGATCTTGACGAAATTTCGAACAAATGTAATGGAATTTCTGGAGAGCACTTTCAAGATGGGTCTAATCAGAGGATTAAAAAGAATATGCTCAGGTAAAAACTTGACCGAATTTCAGAAAGAAACTTACCAGAGACCTATAAGTTCAAGAAGAAATTTCTCAAATAAATCAGGAATTCAGGAGAGAGCTTCACAGAAGTTCCACAAGAAACTTCTTAAAAGTTTAGTTGGAACGAGCCATAAGTGTTAGAGATTCCCTGAAGTTCAGAATGGGACATTCCAGAGTTTCAGAATGAGGTTTGCGAAGTTCAGGAATTTCCAGGAGTTCTGGTAGATACTTTTGCTCAGAAAAACAGCAAGAAACTTTCCAGAAATATAGGGGGTACTTCCTAGAAATTCAAGCAGGAACTTCTTACAAAATTCAGGAACAAATTTCCTCGAAGTTCAGGACAAAACTTCTCTTAAGTTCAGAAGAGGACTTTTCAAAAGTTCAAGAAGAAACTTCCACAAACTTTAAAAAGGTTTTCCAAGAAATTCTGGAGAAAACTTTCACAAAGTTTTGGAGAAAGTTAAGAAAGTAACTAAGTTCACGCAAATAACTTACCAAATATATCCGAAAGGATAGGTTGGGTTGTTAGTTGCGAATTTACGAGAACATCAGGAGTGCCTGCCAATAAGTTTATAAGGAAACTTGCCTAAAGTTCAGGAGGAAACTTCTCAGAATTTAAGCATTTTTCCATTGAAATTCATGTGATCATAATGATATTCATTGCATATTGAAATATGGCCATCCTCCCTACCGTTCACATCGTACTACGGGCTGGGACACAATCTCATGTAGGAATTATAATTCCCTAGTTTCATCTCAACTCGTTGAAGAGATTTGATCCTCGGTTCTGAAAATTTTTCCTCTTGGGGTACAACCAAAGAAGTAAATGAAAAAGTCTAAATGCTTCACCATAAGGTTGAAGGATAGAATCACTGCATTTCTATACAGCAACCTTTGAATGTTCAATGTATAAACTAGTTGGTAATAACTAGGTACCAACTCCTCTTCCGAATAATTTTTGAAATTGTTATCGACACTTGTCTACATATTAATTGATAACGCAAATTTAGTACAGTGTCCCAATGGAGTTTTCTGAATAACAAAAACATTTGTGTCTTTCACAAAACAGGAGTGAAAAATGTAGATACTTAGTCTTGGACTGTCAGTAATGGTAACTAAATTGATGAAGGTTCTCAATTATTTTATTGAAAAATTTCAACACTGAAGTCAACTGTCGAATTTTGGTGGCCGACTCGATTAGATTTAGTCGGTTTTTGAATGCTCTATTTGGATCGACTAGACAGTGACAAGAGTCAAGTCGAATTGCTCGACTCGATTTCTACAATTAACCCCTGTGTTTACAGTGTGTCTCACAATAGGTGTCACCTTTTTTCAGTCTTGGTTTATTTCAGCTGGGTAATTTTAACAACGGAATTGATTGTACCCGTTTTAAGTGTATTCTTTTGACAGCATATCGCTGTAGATAAATAAGCGATTCCGTTTGTTTATAAATATCAGTTACCATGGAAGACATACGGGAGCAAGTTTTAAAATTGCATTTGCAAAAGCTTAGACCGTGTCAGGTATTCGCGTTTGAGGAAGCGTTTTGTTTTTCGTACCCTGAAACGGTTCAAGGAAACTGAAAATGTCCATATTCAACACATAGGAGGTGGCGGACGAACTGTCAGAACAAAGAAAAAGATCAAATGTGTGAGGGACCGAATATGACCGTATCTGGCCGTAAATTAAGCAACAATTTTGAATGTCCCCTGCTCCAATGAACAAGCTCCTCAGACATGACCTGGAATGCAAACCGTACAAGCAACAACGGGTTCACGGGTTGACGGAGCGTCAAAAGCAAGCCAGGGTCCAAGGAAGCAGAAATCTTTTGGTTCGTCACGGTGACTGCGAGATTTTATTTTCGGATGGAAAGCTCTTCCTCCTTCAGGCCAGTCATAATCAACAAAAGTCTTGCCCATATTCCAAGAGATAAACTAGCTGTAGAACGCTATCAGAATGTATCGAAAATCATGGTATGGGGCGCCGTTTCACGAAAAGGAAAACTTCCTCTTCTTTTCATAGAACCTAACGTAAAAATCAACACTGAATATTACACCGAGCAGGTTTTGAAGCACCATCTGCTTCCCCATGCTTCAACGCTGTAATAAATTCTATTGATTTGTTTTACAGTAATCTCATTTTGTTTTAGTGACACCTATTGTGAGACACCCTGTAAACTTACATTAGAAAAGCAGAGGCAGAGACAGAAAATTGCCATATCATCAGCACTGAGACATTTTGAACAATAACAGTAACGATCGGCAGATTGGTAAACGCAAACATATTCTAGTTGAACCGGAATTTTACGTTGAATTGGGCACAAACATTATATTAGAGTGATTTGACTACCCACGATGGTTAAAACAAACTTAACTTTTGAATAATTGTTTCGGTAACTAAGCAGTTAAGTTCCTGTGACATCCGTTTGTATTTACCATTATGTTGGTTGTTTCATTAGGACAGCTACGAAAACAATCAGTTTTTTTGGTTTTGTTGATTTTACCAACGCTTATGGCTTGTTTCAGACAAATTTTAGTATGAAAACGGCTGAAACATTAAACATTTCCGTTTACATTTTTTCTACATACTTCCTGTTGCATAAAGAATATTTATTTGAATAAGATGCTAACAAACATAGAAAAGTGCAGATTTACATTTATAAACTTCTCTCAGTCTACATGAAATCTACAAATGCTAATGAGAGCTTTTCTAAAAAATGCTGTTGAGCATACCATATTATACTATTTTCAGGATTTTTTCTAAGTAAAAATTTTGTGCATTGCAGTATTTTTAATCAATGTTTTTTATGATTTAATTACATATTATATCATTTACTAAACAATGATTGTAAACATTCATATATGTTTTTCTTTTGTTTACAATCTACAAGCATTGTTTACATATGCATAGAACCAATTATATTGTTGGTTAAGATACAATGTCGGAAATTGTGTATAACGTAGAGAACGGGAATAAAAAGAATCGTCGCCACCTCAATTTTAAAGTTCTGAACTGAACCGTGTGCATGTATCGAGATATGTGTATCTCGGAGATGAAATTGAGATGAAAACCGTATTTGTTTATGCTAGTTGTTCAGAAATTTGACCGTAGACAGTAATATTGTCAAAAATATAAACACTGTAAAAAAAAATTCAGTTTAGAACAACCATAATTTGTGTTGTATTGTGGTCATTAGCGGTGATTACCTTTAATTATTGTATCGGTTTGATTTGAATAAAATTTTGAATTGATTTGGAACATCCTCGAATTGTGTGAATTCAACAAATAGAAACCCTGTTTTGAATACCAACAATATATTTCGTTGATTCAAAGTAGAGTGATTTCTTTCCGCGAATGACTGCATTAAGTACAACACGGAAGATTTCTCTCTCGAATCAAAAAACGAAAAAAGACGACTACTTCTCCCGCGAATATTGTGTTTGCTGCATATAGGCTTCGAGAAAATCGAGCTGTCAAATTAGCACCATACGCAGCACCAAGTTTTCGGCTTCACGATTATAGTTTGTGGATTACAAGCGCTTCACTCCTGTGCGCTAAGCATAACCCCATCGCCAAATTCGCTAACCGCCATCATATGCCCACAGGACCCCGAAGCTTACGCCATTTTGAAACGTCTTTCGAGGCCATTTTGAAACGTCTTCATTCATGTTTATTCTGGAATCTAACAGAGTTCCCAGTCTGCAACTACAATGTACTGTTATCAACACAAACAAAGCAATTGATATTATCTAAACAAATTCAAATACCCAACCAGTTAGATTCCGGGTTTCATTCATGGCCTGATCCACTCTGAAAATCGCCAACCACGCCAACCACAAGCCAACAAATCAGATGATGTAAATCCTTTCATGTGGTCACATAATCGCAGTGCAGCTTGGCTGAACCTCGCCCACAGCCGCCCATTTGGTGGCCATCGGAAAGCACATAATCGAGACCACGGCTAGTCCCCGATGAGCCGGAAGCACTTCTGGTCTAGTTAGAAAGTTGCATTTGATTGACGACCGATTGTTTCTGGCAAATGTTATCCGATTTGTAGTTTAAACTTTCTTTCAATGACAGCACTGTTCCTTCTAGAGGGCGTAGATTAGCTTGGGACACTTTTGATAGCTTTTAATCACGATGCAAGTAGAGTAGTAGAATAGATCGAACCACATATTTCGTGCACTAACGTTGTTTTCTTTTTTTTCTTTTCCGTTCATTATGTGTTTCTTTCTTCGGTTTCATTTCTGATTTATTGATGCAAACAATTAACAAATTCACCACCACCACAACCACAACCACAAAAACCACAACCACCACGAATACATTCTTCGTCGGCACCCGCTTCCGAATGGATTCTAGCAGGACACCACGCACCTTTCCTATCACCAGCACAACTACAGTCACAAATTTCGACCGACGACGCTCACTACTGCCACAGCCGCCGCCGCCACTACTAGGACGGAACGAGACGCACAATTTTCCGGTGTCTATCCGCCCAACTACGACCTGGTGCACAACTGCATCCGGACGCTGCCCACTGCCAACGGTGACGGCGCCGACCATAGCAAGGTGAATGCATTATTGCACCCTCACCCTCACACTTCCTTGCAAATTATCCCACTAAACCAGTGTACTTACGGCCTTATACAGTAGACTCTAGCTTGACACCAATTTCTGTATTTCGGTTTTTCTTTTAGTGGTGCTTGAATTCTCTTGTTCAGGTTTCCTCTCTTACTCTCATTCTCTTCCTGTCTCATTCTCCTGTGAATACACCGCCAGTCCACTTAAATGAAAAAAGGGTCAGATTCATCTCAAATTCGTCAAATGTGGATGAGCAACAAGACGACAATATGACACATCAACAACGTCCATTTAAATCAAGTCGATGTTGACTGACTTGTCACTGCTAACATGATTCGCTAATTACATAACTCGTACACTCCCGCTTCACCTTACTCAATGTTTGAGTACAATTGTATGCTATCTCTTTTTCTCTCACGGAAATGTTACTCAATTTTCGTTAAAAAGTGGATCAACTCAATTTTTGAGTAGATCCACTTTTTACGAAAATTGAGTAATATTTCTGTGAGAGAAAAAGAGATAGCATACAATTGTACTCAAAAATTGAGTAATGTGCAGCGGGAGTGTACTTATTACATATCTCGAAGACTTTTTCAAAATGACGTTTTTGAAACAAAGAGTGAACATAATTCCAAAAGGTAAATATCGTGAAACTCTTCACATTCCCATGCAAACACAAAGTCCAATACTCCTCTAAACTGCCAGTGGCCCTAGTTTGCGCGGGAGTGTGAACTATTGCGAGAAATTCATGTTTGAGTCTTTGTTTACCTTTTTACCTCAACAAATCAGATACGTCGTTTTTGTGTAAGGTGTCGTGATTTGATGAATTTGAGTCGAATTTGACCAGATTTTACGTCATTGTGGACTTGCCGTGTACCTAATGCATATTAGATCTTCTATATAACCAGCTACTTCACGTGACTTTCGAAGTTTTGCTTGCAGACTGGTGTTCATAACTATCTGATTTTACAGTTTGTGTTATGATGCTTGTTTTGAACTTTTTTACAAATTTCCTATTTCAGTTCACGGTATTTGAACTTTGACTCGCATTGAATGTTAGAATAGTTTTATTGCAATAAGTAGGTAGAGTAGCATGTGTTTCTATGATTATATGTCATATTAAGTATTTAAAAAAAATCAAATAAATTAAGGGTATTAGGAGTTTTACATTACTCACAAGATTTTCACCATGATTCAATAGAGAGAGAAAACATCCAGGCAACACCACAGAAGTATTCCTGGCAACACTTCTAGCTCTTATCGGTGCCTGTGGTTGCCTCTCACCATATGGATCTGGAATCTATTCCACTCGAGGGCGTTTAGATTTTTTCGAATAGTAGCGGTTTTGGTTTTTTTTAGGAATTAGAAGACCATGATTTAGATTTCTACACTAAGTTAAATAAACTTTTGATATTCATAAGATTCCATCATGATTATTTGCTATAGCAAACGAATTTCATAAATTTGCCTTATGAAATATAATGATGGTGAAAAAATAAAAATATCGAGCAACCTGGATTCGAACCTTGAACGTTGTGATTGCCCGCTAGTATATATCAACACTTGTAATCTTGAATGTTTAAAGACGAACAAGAACAACGTCGTGTGATACCAAATCCATTCATAAGTCAGGCTTGTGAAATTCCAAGCCACCGTTCATGAGTTGAACCTTGTGAAATTCTTAAGTTTATTTACCTGAGAATTCTTCAAAACCTCGATAAAACCAACAACGCTGCTTCGGAAAGTTTAACTTCAGACCTATGAATTGATAGGATCGATATGAATAGACCAGGTTACCTGAGTCAGCCAACGGCTGTAATTTATATTAATGCAGTTTAGAAAATAATCACTTAATGTAGCTCGATTACCTTTGGTTCAATGGAAAAACTGTGTAAGAGCAAGTTAAAATCCTACTTTTGATGTATTTGAAGATTTACTCTAAACATGACTAAATCTCTACAAAAACAATCTCTAATGGTCACCATTTAATAAATTTTTAAAAATATTCTAAACGCCTTTTTCAATTTTCTCATAAAATTACTATAATTCACTTCTTCACTGACACATGACTATTCATAAAACAGCTCAAAATTAAAGCCACTCAAAATTCGTCGAACCGACATATGTTGTGGAAATGCTATATAGCCTGGAAATAACTTGAATTGCTCGAATGCAAAAGTAGTATGCAAAACCAAGCTATCATGAAAATTCCGTTAGTATTTCCATGTTTAATTAACGAATTCCAAATTTTATAAAATGTCACTATAAATTGAAAAGCTTTGATCGACATATATCAAGAATAAAAAATAAAAAATTAAGAATTAAGAATCAAGCATCGAGAATCGAGAATCAGGAATCGATGATTGAGAAATGTGGATTGAGAGTCGAGAATGGAAAATGGAGAAGGGATAATCAAAAATCGAGTATAGAGAATCGAAATTCAAGAATCTAGACTCGAGCACCAAACATCGAAATTCTAAATTAGAAATTCGAAAATCGAAAATAGATAAATACGAATCAAGAATCGAGTATTAAGAATCAAGAATCAAAAATCAACCATCAAGCATCAACCATCAAGAATCAACCATCAAGAATCAAGAATCAAGAATCGAGAATCGAGAATCGACAATCGAGAATCAAAAGTCGAACATCGAGAATTGAAAATTGCCAACAGAGAACAGAGAAATCGAAAATGGAGAGTAGACAAGTAAAAATCGAGAATCTAGAATCGAAAGTTGAAAGTGCAAATTCGAAATTCGATAATCAACAGTCGAAATTAGAAATTCGAAAATTGAGAATCGAGAATAGAGAATAGAGAACTGAGAATCGAGGAGAACGGAAAATCGAAAGTCAAGAATCGAGAATCAAGAAAGAGAATCAAGAATCTCGAAACAAGTAGGAGAATCGAGAATCGAAAATCTACATTCAAAATTCAAAATTTGAGAAAATTCGAGTTTCGAAATTTAAAATTCAAGGTTCGAAACTTGAAATCGGAAATTCGAGAATCGAAATTCGAGAATCTAGAATCAAAATTCGAGAATCAAGAATCGGGATTAAAGAATCGAGAATCGTGAATCATGAATGAAGAATCGAGAATCGAGAATGGAAAATGAAGAATCGAAAATCTAGAATCGAGAATCAAGAATCAACAAAAAGAGAATCGAGAATCTAGAATCGAGAATCGAGAATCGAGGAATCGAGAATCGAGAATCGAGAATCGAGAATCGAAAAGTTACATTTAAAATTCAAAATTTGAAATTCGAGAATCAAATTCGAAAGCTGAGAATCGAAATTTGAAATTCGGAAATCAATATTTGAAATAAAAGAATCGAAAATCGAAATTCGAAAATCACGAATCGAGAATCGAGAATCAATCAATCAAAAATCAAGAGAATCGAATATCAAGAATTGAGAAACAAGAATGGAAAATGGAGGATTGAGAATCAAGAATCGAGGAGAATCGAAAATCGAGAATCTAGAATCGAAAATCGAGGAAAATCGAAGAGAATCGAAGATCGAGAATCAAGAATCTTCAATCTTTGGTCTTGAATCTTCGATCATAAATCTAACATCTTGAATCTTAAATCTTACATCTTAAATCTTAAATTTTAGATCTTCAATTTTAAATTTTGAGTCTTATATCTTAAATCTTAAATCCTAAATCATAAATCTAAATTCCTAAATCTTAAATCTTAAATCTTAAATCATTAGTCTTAAATCTCAAATCGTAAACCTTTAATCTTAAATTTTTAAGTGTGAATCTTAAATCTAGAATCTTAAATCTTCGAAACTTCAGAACTTTGATAATTCAGAAATCGGACATTTGGAATTTCGTCAACCCATGAATTTGTCAATTCGTGAATTTGAATTTCGCGAAATCAGAAAAAAATTAATTAGAGAAATGCGACAATTCGAAAATTTGTGTATTTGATGATAAGAAAATTTGTAAATCCAAAAGTTCTTAACTCCTAAACTAGTAAACATCTGAAATTGGAACTGTTTTTGATTTATTAATTTCTTCTCACGAATATTTTCTTATTCGGAAAATCGAAAATTCGTAAATTCCGAAATTTGAGAGCTGGAATTTGGGAAAGGGGCTATTCATAAACCATATAGACTTTTCTGGAGGGAGGGTGGTCTGATCAAAGTCTACGCTCCATCAAAATTAAAAAAAAAATGTGTGGAGAAAAGTCTACGAGGCGGGAAGGTCTGAGATTTTCAAAAATAAGTCTGAGTGGTTTATGAACAGGCCCAAATCGGAGATTTGAAAATTGAAAGGCTCAGAATTCTGAAGACTCGAAAAATCTTCAAATCGTTAATTTGAGTGTTCGCACAATCGAAAATTCTAATACTCTGAAATTCCGTATTCTTATAAACAAAAATTTTGAAATTATTTTATGCCTATATTTGTTATATCTTTTACATTAGGAATTAAAAATTCTTAAACTGCATAAATTTCAAAATAAAAGGTTCCTGATTTCTTGAATTCTTAAGTTCTCAGATACTAAAATTTAAGAATTCATATAAGTATGATGAACTTCGCCTTAAGAGGTATACGTCTGAGTCAACCCATTGTAGCATTAATTCATCAATTTGTGAATTTGAGAATTCTGGAATTCGTTATTTCGGGGATTCGGGGATTCGGGAAATCGAGAATTCGAGAATTTGGGAATTCAGGAATTCGGGATTTCGGAAATTCGCGAATTTGGGATTTGAGAAATCGGGAAATCGGGAATTCGGGAATTCAGGAATTTTGAAAGACCGGAATATCAAAACTCAGGAATTCAAGCATTCGGAAATTAAGTAATTCAAGAATAAAACAATTCAGATATTGGGAAAATCGACTCAATGATTTGAAATGTGGAGATTTGGGAATTTATGATTGTTTGGATATTTGGAAATTTGAAAATAAAAAAATTGAAACTTTGGAAATTTGGGAAATTGGAAATTTGGAAACTCAGAAATTAAGAAATTTGAAACTTATGGATTTGAAAATTTATTGAAAAATTTGTAAATTGGGAAAGTCGGAAATTTTTGGAGAGGTGAAAATTTGGAAATTTAGAAACTTGGTTATTTAAAAATTTTGAAATTTGTAAATTTGCAGCAATTTGGCACAGTTAAAATTTGAAAATTTAAAAAATTGTTAATTTGGTTGTTAATTTACGCATCCATGTATCCTAAAACTTGAAAAATTGGTAATAGAAAATGCGATATTTCGAAAATTCGAAAATTTGCTAATACGGAATTTCGAAACATCGAAAAATATTCATGCTACGGAAATCCAAAAACTCGGATGTAGAAAAATTATTATATTTTGGAATTTCTAAATTCTTAAATTCCTTTTTCAATCGAAATTAAAAGTATTTAATTCTCTTATGTATAAAATCCGTATTTTTTAATTCTAGAACTCTTTGACTCCTATATTCCAAAATTTTAGGATTTTCGAATCCTTAAATTTTAAAGCTCTCAAATTATTAAATTCTAAAATGCTTCAAGAAATTACTTCATCAGTCCTTGATTTTTTCTGTATCAATATTCTTTAAACCTTTGAATCTTAAAATTTTTCATCAATACTGAATTCTTGATTCAAATTATCTTATCAATTATATATCTAGTTTGTTAGTTTGTTGTTCATTGATGATCTCTTTTATTACTCTGATTCGTTTTTTCTTGTTAAAATACTTAAATTCGTCAATCGTTGCGTTCTTCAATTCTTTGTTTTTTTTATTTCCTTAATCCTGTTATCCATAAATTATTTAATTCCTTGATTTTTTAATTCTATAATCTTTAATAAATAACTTAACTTAATTCTCTTATAATTGATTTCTTAAATACCTTAATTTCAAAATATTTGGTCTCGTAATTCCTTAGTTCAAGGATTCGTAAATTCTTCAATTGTTTAAATGTTTAGCATTTTAATTCGTGAATTGTTTGAGTCATTCCTGCTTCATTTCCATAACTCTTTGACACTTTTATTTCTTCATTTTTTAATTCTTGAATTCTATACTTCTTAAACTCTTTAGTTCTTTAATTTTTTGAACCCTATTTTTCATATTCGTTGATTCTTTCATATTATAATTATTTTATTCTGATATTCTTTTATTATTTACAAGTTCAATTCTATATCTACCTAACTCTCAAATTGTTGTGTAATTGAAATAAAATTAAATTTAACTATGTAATTGTTAAGTCATGAATTCTATTACAATTAAGTCCTGTTGCTTTAATTCTTGAATGGTTTTTTCTTGTTTACAAAAAAATTGATCAATCAATTTGTTAATTCTTTGATTCTTAAATTGTCCGGTTCTTGAATTTCTTAATTTTTAAGTTCGTAAATTCTTTAATTCTTCAATCCTTCAATTCTTTCATACTTAATCTCTTCGGTTCCTCAAATCTTAAATTTTTTGATCCTTCAGATTTTCATTTCTGCAATTCTGTTGTACATTAATGCTTCAATCCTGGAATTCTAGGTTTTTTCTTCATTACATAAATCTTTAATTCTTCAATTCGGTGATTAAACCATTTTCCTTTAAATCTTAATAAGTTTGTATTGCCATTGTTTTTAAGTTTTTGACTTTTTGAATTTAACTAGAAATGAGAAGAAAAATCAGTCAATATAAGAAACAATTAATGAAATAAAATTCTTAATTTTTTTAACAGAAATTCAGAAGCTCAGAAATTAATTTTGAAAATTGAACATTGAAAATTGAACGTTGAAAATTAAAAATTGAAAATTGATAATTGAACATTCAACATTTAAAATTGATTATTGAAAATTGAGAATTGAGAATTGAGATTTGAAAATTGAAAATTGAAAATTTAAAATTGAATATTGAATAAAAAGAGATTAATATTTAAAATTTAATATACATAAAATTTAAGATTAAAAATAAAACATTTAAAATCGAAACATTAAATTTTAAAATTGAATATTAAAAATTGAAAACTATTTTATTGTAAATTTAAAATTAAAAACTTTACATTGAAAATTGCAAATTTTCAATTTTCAATTTAAAGTTTTCAATTTTCAATTTTCAATTTTCAACTCTCAACTTTCAATTTGCCATTTTCAACTTTCATTTTTATCAATATTTTTTTTTAAATTTAATTGTAATTTTATTTTTATTTATTTATTTGTTTATTGACCAATTTTTCTTCAATTTTCAATGATTAATTCAAAAATAACATTGAAAATTAAAAATTAAAAATTCAAAATTTAGAGATGAAAATTTAGAATTTAAAATTTGAAATTAAGATTTAAAATAAAAAATTCAACATTGAAACTTAAACATTGAAAATTGAAAACTGAAAATTGGAAATTGTAAATTTAAAATTGAAGAAGGAAGATTGAAAATTTAAGATTGAAAATAGAAAATTGATGATTGAAAATTTGAGAATTTGAGGAAAGTCAGAAATGTAAATAGAGGACTTTAAACGAATCTGACACTCAGACCGTGTTTTAAAACTTTAAAATCCGCCGTTCACTGATGAGTATGAACCGGTAGAATCACACCAGCGAGCCAGGGTAGACGCATATAAATAATTGATTGCTAGAATCAATAGACTGCCGGGTTTGCTTTGGCTCGTTTTCTTGCAGAGAGTGTATTTTAAAATAGCGACCCAATCAACCGACGTCATTTGGACTTTCGGAATAGAATTGAAAGTTAGCAGGTGTGTATTTTTAGGTTACATGGCAATTATCCAGCCCATGAGAATGGGTCTATTGTCTGCTGGGTTTCCGGAAACTTCACACGTTCAGGTCGGATTAGTGCTTTTCAGTGGACTTGAAGTTGGTTTTGCTGAAAAGAATCTCAGAAAATCAGTTCGAATTGCTTCAAAGGTATTGAACTGCAAACAACCATGAAACCGTTAAGAAGCCGCAATGATTCAAAACTCCACCCCTCCACTGAAATTCTAAATCGCTCCCATTATTCGAAACAAATGGCATCCTAACAATTCCATTGTTCACGGCCAAACGACCGCCATGTCCCGAAACCGCACCGCGAATGTGCTGCCCGGGACACATGCTGTAACAAATGGGAACAGATTAAGATAAACCCCGCCTGGATTGCTGCAACATTTCCATCCTTCAACGAATCTGTGTTTTTCTGTTTTTCTCTCAAAACTCGCCAGCAAGTGTCGCCAAATTCGAATAAAAATTTCCGCAACCAACCAGGCAAATACGATCTTTTCCATTTCCCTTCTTTCCGTAACAGCTGGTTCGAATGTTCTTTTAAAGAAAGTGGCAAAAAAAAGTTTGACGAAGGTCTACCCTCGCCCCGGCCAAACATTCCCACATGTGTGTGCAGAATTTTAATCGCAGTTGATTTCCCAGACTTGATTTTTCGGTTTTTGCTCTGCTTGCTGACGTAGCCGTTTCACTTGCCGGCGGAGGAATTGATTTTTTTCTCACGCTTGTGCGGTTTCATAATCGTTCGATCTCTCGGTCACACGTGTCAGTGTTGTTTGATTCGGGAACGCCATCTGTCGAAAAACATTCCAATTAGGAAAAACAACATCGAGGCGAACAAAAAGCATCGACTGTTGTCTGATATTGGGAAGGGAAACTCTTCTTAGAAGAAATGCGATGGGCTCATGGTGCTTTGCCTACCTTCGGGCTGTTACCTGCTATTGATTCCAAAGAGACGAACCCGCAAATTTTATCCGGCATTACGGACATCATTCGCCTACTGCGACTTCTTAAATTATCGAGAAAAGGAAAAAAAGACGCCAAACTTCCCAGGCACGCTATAAATTCTTATCTCTCAATTGAACCCAATCAGCAATCGGAGCTGGTTTCATCTTCGGAACAATTTCCCAATCCACTCGACGGCGACAAGGACGATCAAGGAGGTATCGTAAACCGCTTCTCCACTGCTCCCCTTCCAGTAAAATCTTTTCACAAGCTTGTTGCACGCGGCTCTCTCACTCAATCAGAAGTGCCAGCGAAGGATGCCTCGTCTCAGTCTCAATTTGGTGAAGAACGAAGAATTCTAAAAAAGAATTTACATTCCCGATTTCGATTAGCGATAAATCGAGGGGCGGAGAGATGCCGGCATCGCATCTTCGCAGGCATTTATGCCTGCTGACTGGCTGGGGAAGGATTCGCGTGAAGCGTAACGAGAAAATTAAAATCCAGCGGGGGAAAACTGGCAAGGGAATCAATTTCCCATTTTCGTTCGTTTCGCCACCATGAGTAACGGGGAAAAGTTGGAATCACTGCTGATACCGCTTTGTCTCGTGCCTCTTGAGCGATGTTCGTCTCACCGTTCCGCCCAAGGCTCGCGCAACGGCTGACATACGTACTCGGGAATGTGTGTGAGCAAAAATGTCGGATTGCGGACGTTTATCAAAAGTCTGTAACCAACCGACCGAGCAAGCGACTCATGAGCGGAATTCAATTTCTGGTGGCGGAAAGAATTTATGCTATTCCGCAAATTGGATTCTGTGTGAGCCGCTGCTTTACCGCCTTCGCACATTCACGGCTGTCTTGGATGGGTGAAGACAGAAGGTTCACATCGAGTTTGATAAATCGCTGAGAATGACGTGAACTTGCTACATGTTGTGAGAAAAATATTGATTTTCACGAACGATAAACAACAAGAGAGGTGTTGAACTTTCTTTTAGCTCACTTTTACATTATTGTAATTTTTCTTTTATTTTACTTTTACTTACTTGAACATTTTTTAACTGTTACTTTGTTCATATCTGAAATGAAAATGTAAAATTAATTCGAAATTAATTTGGTTAAAATCATCAGGGTTTCAGTTTATAATGCAGGAGGAACGGAGGTTTTTAAATGGAATTAATTTGGACGTATTTCATGACTTCAAGCCCCAGAGAATATTAAAAAAATTTGAATTACAATTGATGAATTGAAGATTCTAAAACAAAAAGGATAAGATAGTGAAAAAAAAAATTAATATTAGGAACTCAATAATTAACATAAACAAAAGGAATTCAAAAAGTCAAACACTAAAGCACAATGGAGTTAAAAATTAATTAATTCAACAACACAACAATTGAAAAATGAACGAATCCTAGAATTGAGAACTCACGGAATCAAAAATGTCGAAATTAAGGAATTAAAGAATTCAACCATATGAGAATTCAATCGTTTATTTAAAGATTATAAAATAAAGGAATCAAAGAATTAAATATTTTAAGGACTACAAAATTGAAGGATTAACGAATCAAAGCGTTGAAGAACGAAATGAATTCAGGTACTCAAATTAGAGAACACAAGAGTATAAAAGAAGGCATCATACATAACAGACTAACAAATTGGATAAATAACTGATTAAATACATTAAATAAAGAACTCAAATACTGATAACACCGAAAAATATAGACTGATGAAATAATTTATTGGAGCATTTGAGCATTTAAGAATTTGAGAATTTAAGAATATAAGAATATAGACTGATGAAATAATTTATTAAAGCATTTGAGCATTTAAGAATTTATGAATATAAGAATTTAAGAATATTTAAAAATATTTAAGAATTAAAGAATTTAAGAACTTAGGCATTTAAGAATTTCATAATTTAAGAACTTAAGCATTTAAGAATTTAATAATTTAAGAATTTAAAAATTTAAGAATTTAAGAATTTAAGAATCTGAGAATTTAAGAATTTAAGAATTTAGGAATTTGAGGATTTAAGAATAAGTAGATTATAAAGAAAAAACAACAGACATTGAAGATATAAAAAGATGGATAGGATAAAGGAACCAATCAAATAATAAGAGAATATTAGAATTAAGGAATCAGAAGAATAGAAAATATAAGAAATTAATGAATAAAACTAATGAACAATTGAATGATTAGATATTAGAAATAAAGTGATAATAAGGAACTGAATAATAATCAATCCGACAAAATTGATTGAAGGTTAAAAATCTTGCACAATTTAAGAATTATATTCTCAAAGAATCTAAAATGAAAAAATAGAAAAAAATCAGCATTGTAGAAATTCCATTCCTCTGAATATCGAAATTTTAAATTAACATATTTATGGATTTTGAATTTCCGAAATATCTTTTTATTTTCTAACAAATTGTCCTATTTTCAAAACCAATAACAGGAATCACAAAATTTCCATATTTTTATAACCCTAAATTTTTGATTTTCTAAATCTCTTACTTTCCAAATTCCCGAATTTCTTTTACTTCCGATTTTAGCTAACATCCGAATAAATGGAATTCCAACTATTAACACATTTAAATGTATGCAATTACAAAATTTCAAAATTTCCGAATTTTCGAACCTACGTATTTTAAAATTTTTGAATTTTCGAATTTCCGATTTTTAATTTTTGACTTTTTGAATTTTTGAATTTAAGCGTTAAGGGAATTTCCTATTTTTGTTACCTATTCTGTTACCTATGTAATCGCTTCTTTTAACTGCCGATAACTTGTAGAGGTTACTATAATCTTGCATTTTGAACAGTAGTGTTTGACATAAAATTCTCGAATTTAAAAAGTTACGATTTTCCAAATCTCCGAATTCCCAAATTTTCAAATTCCTTAATTATAGAACTTTCAAATTTCCTGACCTCTGACTTCCGAATATCTGAATATCCGAATTTCCGAACTTCCGAATTGCAGAATTTCAGAAATTCCAAATTTACGAGTTTCTGAATTTCCAAATTTTCAATTCTCCGAATTTCTAAATTTCCAAATTTTCAAATATCGGACTTCTGAACTTCCGTATTTTACAATCTCCGGTTTTTCTAATTTTCTTCTTCTCAATCGTTTGCAACTTTTCATATCTAAGAATTTAAGAACTTCCTTATTGTTATAAAATTTGCCGTTATCAGTATGTGATCGCTTCAATAGACTACTGATAATTTTTCAAGATTAACTTATATCATCTTATATATCAAGTTGTTTATCATAAAATTTCCGAGTTAAAAAGTATCTAATTCTCATTCCTCAATATTTAAATTTCTTGATTTACAACCTCCCTAATTCCAAATATCCTAATATCCGAACATCTAAATTTCCATATATTCGAATTTTCGAATTTCCGAACATCCGGATTTCCGAATTTCTAAATTTCCGAATTTCTGAACCTCGAGCTATAAAATTTCGGAATTGCTGTTTTTCCGAATTTTCGAATTTCCAAATTTCTGAATTTCCGGATTTCCGAATTTTCGAATTTATGAATTTCCGAGTTTCAAAATTTCCGAATTTCTAAATTTCCGAGTAACCAAATTTCCGAATGTCCAATTTTCCGAACTTTCGAATTACTGAAATTTTTGGTTTTCCAAACGTTCAAATTTATTAGTTTTCAAATTTGTTTTTTTTTTAATTTTTGAATTTAAGAACTCAACAATTTTTTAAGAAATTTGCCGTTTTCAGAAGGTGATCGTTTCAATAATTTGCTCTTTTAGATTAACTTATATCATCTTGCATCTTGAACAAAGTTGTTTGGCATCAAATTCCAGATTTTAAAATGTGGCGAATTACCAAATCTTCGTATTTTTGAATTATCAAATTTCCCAATCTACAAATTTCTGAATTTCCGTATTTCCAAATTTCCGAGATTCGGAGTTTCCGAGTTTCGAACACTTCGGACATTCGAGTTTTCAAATTTCCAACCATCCCAACTCTTTATTTCCGATTTTCCAAATTTCTACATTTCCGAATTAACAAACTTTAAAATTTTCAAAACCCTAAACTTTTAATTTTTCAAATTTCCAAATGTTTAATATTGCGAATTTTTGAAATTCTTAATTTCCGAATTTTCAAATTTCCGAATTTTTGAATTTTTGAATTTCCGAATTTTACAATTTTTGGATATTTCAATTTCCGAATTTCCAAATTTTCGAATTTCTGAATTTCCGAATTTCTAAATCTCCAAATTTCCTAATTTTTGGATATCCGAATTTCCGAGTTTCCAAACTTCCGTTGTTTCATTATTTGAAATTTTAAATAAAATTTCAAATGTTTAAAATTTCAAATGTTTAAAGTTTAAATTTTTAAATATTTTAATTTTATTTTTTTTCGACTTTTCGAATGGATAATTTAAAATAATTTAAGAATTTAAGGAATTTCTCATTTCAATGACATTTCCGTTTAAAGTATGTAATCGCTTCTTAAAACTACTGATAACTATTTTAACGAGTTAATAGAACACGACACTGAAGAAGTATGCACATTGTAGACGAAATACGCATACCTGTCAAGATAAGCAATAAAGGTAGTTGGAAATTAAATGGAAAATACTAATGTTTCTTCTCAGTTCTAGTTAACTATTTTACGTTAACTTATATCATCTTACATCTTTATCAAAGTTGTTTGGCATAAAATTCCCGTATTCAAAAAGTTCAGAATTTCCAAACCTCCGAATTCCTGAATTTTCAAATTTTCTTAATTCGTAAATTTCCGATTTTCCTGATTTTCGAATTTTCGGGATCCGAATATCGAAATATCCGAATTTCCGTATTTCTGAATAACGGAAATCCAAATTTCCGAATTTCCGAATTTTAGAATTTGCGGATTTCTGTATTTTCAAATTTAGGAATTAACGAATTTTCGAATTTTTGAGTTTTCGAATTTTCGAATTTCTAAATTTCCGAATTTCCAAACTTAAGAATTTCAAACTATTCAAATTTTTCGAATTTCAGAATTTCCGAATTTGCAAGCTTCCTTATATTTCGAAATTGCGATTTCCGATTTGCCAACTTCCATATGTATTAGCTTTTAGATTTATTTTAATTTTCGAATTTTTGATGTTGTTAATATTTGAATTAAGAAATTTTCTTATTTTAATGACATTTGCCGTTTTCAGTATGTGATCGCTTCAATGAATGGCTATTTAAGGATAACTAATATCATCTTGCATCTTGAACAAAGTTGTTTGGCATCAAATTCCCGAATTTAAAATTTTCCGAAATTCGAAATCTTCTAGTTCCCGAATTATCAAATTTCTTAATTTACAAATTTCCGAATTCCCGAATTTCAAAATTTTCGAGATTCCAAGTTTTTGAAACATCAAAAACTTCGGACATTCTAGTTTTCAAATTTCAAACTATCCCAACTCCTTGAATTAACAAATTTTAAAGTTTTCAAAACTCAAAATTTTTATATCTTCAAATTTTCTAATTTTCAACATCCCGATTTTTATTTACTTCCATATGAAAGACATTCCAGTTTTAACATATTCGAATTTCCGAATTTCCGAATTTATAAAATTTCATTGTCAAATTTTTCAACCACAAATTTCCAATTACAAAATTACAATTACAATTACAATTGAGAATTCAAAATATACAACAATTTTATCGAGGAATTGAAAAGAAAAAACAAATAATAATTCTCAGTATTGAGCAGTTTCCTTTCCTTTGAATGTCGGAATTTTTAAATAACATACCTATTTATGGTTTTGGCATTTCCGAAATATTCAGTCATTCGAATAACCGAAATTTCGGATTAACAAACTTCCAATCTTCAAATCTCGTTATTTCCGACTCATAACCAACAACAGGAATTTAAGAATTTCCATTTTTTGAAACTCTAAATCTTCAATTTCTAAATCTGTTACCTTCGAAAATCCCAAATTTCATTAACTACCAAAGTTAACTTACTTCCAAATTAGTGAAATTCCAGCATTCCGAATATGTTTGCTTTTGACTTTTCGAATTTAAAAATTTAAGGAATTCCTTATTCTAATTACAAATGCCGATTTCAGTAAGTGATCACTTCAATGAACTGCTGATAACTATTTAACGTTAACTTGTATCATCTTGCATGTTCAAAAAAATTGTTTGGCATATAATTCCCAAAATTATTAAGTTCAGATTTTCCAAATCGCCGAATTTCAGAATTTTCAAATTTCCTAATTTATAAATTCCCTAATTTATAAATTGCCAAATTTCCTAGTTGCCTTGTTTTCAGATTTCAAATATCGGAATTGCCGTGATTTCCGAATGTCCGAATTTCTGAATTTCCAAATTTAAAAATTTCCAAGATTACAAATTTCCGAATTTCTCAAAACTACGGACATTCGAATTTTTCAAACTTTCAACAATCCCATCTCATTATTTCCGACTTTCCAAATTTCTGAATTACCGAATTAACAAATTTTTAAATTTTCAAACCCGAAATTTTTAATTTTTAAAATTTTCTTATTTTAAATATCCCGAGTTTCCCTTATTTCAGACTAAACGATATTCCAGTTTTAACATATTCGAAATTCCGAATTTCCAAATTTATAAAATTTCAAATTTTCCAATCACAAATTTGCATATTACAATTTTATTAAATTTACAAATTTCCGATTTTTTTTAAATTTTGAATTACGAAAGTTTTCGTGTTTCCTAATTTTTCGAAATTCCGAATTTCCAAATTTCAGAATTTTTGAGCTTCCAAGTTCAAATTTCTGATCATTTGAATGAAATTTCGAATGATATTTCAAATAAAATTCCAAAGGTTAAACCGAATTTTATTATTGTTATGTTTTCCATTTAGGTTTTGCAACGTTAAGAACCATGAATATGTGCATTTTGGCATTGAGATTTAATGAAATAAGGATATTTTTGTAATTTAGAACGTTTAAAATTCGGAATATTTGGAATTCAGAATATTTAGAATCTCGTATGTGTATTTTTTTCGATTGTTTCTAATTGGAAAAAAAATGAAAATTTGAATACATGTGATTTAAATGATTAGAATTTGAAATGCTTTGAAGATGGAATATTTAGAATATGGGATATTTAGAGATTGAAATGTTTGAAGTTTGTATTTTCAGAATCTGGTATGTTTGCAATATGAGCTATGGACCTGCTTTAGGCTCATTGGAATTTGGAAAAAATGGAATTAGGAATTCATGCATTCAAAAATAGTTGAATTCGTAATACAGAGATTTTTTAATCTTTGAAATTTGAGGCATTTTAATTATGGGCTACTTGCATTTAGGCATTTAAAATTCCTGTGATATAAATTATTTGTTATTTGAAAATTTTGAAGTTCAAAAATTTTACAACTGAAGTTTTGAATATATGAAACCAAGAATATTAAAAATTTGGAATGAATGAAATTTAAAAAAAAAAAATTTAAAATAAAATAAATTTCAAATAAGATTTCAAATGAAATTTTTAAAGAATGAAAGTGAAATTGCAACTGAAATTTCAAATGAAACTTCAAATGAAACTTCTAATGAAATTTCAAATGAAATTCTCAATGAAATTTAGAATGAAACTTTAAATAGAAATATCAATGAAATTTCAAATGTTATTTCAATTGATGTTTAAAACGAAAAAAATCATGTTTTAAAAGTTTTTTTAAATGGAAAGTGGATGCTGTTGAAAGTTCAAAGTATTAAAATCTAAGCATAAGTCGAACGAAAAATTGCATATATGTTTCAAACGAACGCCAAGTCTACTCCAAATCGAGACACTTCCTACATGTGATTAATTCTCAATAAAATATATAAGCTTTTTCTCCTGATCTCAGACAACATTTTGAATGGCATTCCAATGCCTCACAAAGATCTCAGCCACAGTCCATCTGGTGAGGTAAAACTTACTGCTCAACTCATCATGGCGCTGCTGTTGCTGCTGTCAGAAATTGAAACGAAAACTTTTTCAATCTTTCTGAATCTCAGCTGAATTTTCGTTCCTTTCGGACGAGCCTCTCGTGGTTTGGGTCGTTTGAAGGCGGAAAATAAGTATACCGAACAAAGTAAGTATGAAAGCTAAAAGCTTTCGTCGTCGTCGTCGTCGTCTTCTTAAGAACTTCCATACCGATAGAAAACTGCGCCCGGAATTTCACGATTTGGAGAGCGAACATTTTTTCAGCAACAAGAGCACTCCACTAGTATGGTGTTATTAAGAAAGTTTAAGAGGTTACACTTTTCGTGTCACCGAGTGGAATAGTTTTTTTTTGCTTTGTTCCTGCTCACCGAGAACTTCAAAGGCGACAAATGAACTGTGAGCTTTGAAGTGCGGGGAAATGCTGAATTTCGGAACTGAGTTGAAACAGTTGAAATCACTAGATTTTGATTCAAATGTTTGTTCTAAACCAACTTGATTTGGCATTCCTGGTTGCGCTGTGCTGATCAAAAAACCATGGAATGGCATTTACTATCAAAATTCAATAACAGGTCAAAATACAACAGCAAAGGCATTCTTCTTGGGACGAACAATCCCTGTTCAAGGTTTGCATGTGGTTGAACATGGAATGTCCCCTCGTTGAACCAACAGGGCTGCAAGAGAATTTCCGTTATTAATCGAAATTTTCACCTATCTCCACTGGCCGCCTTGGTTCACTAACGTTAAACAATACATACACAACTCCCTCGCCGTTCTTTCCGAGAGGTGAGTGAAAACAAAGACCGGAAATTGAATGAAGTGGTTTTCGATCTGGCCAGATTGACATGCTGAACGGAAGTGAAGTAACACAATTTCGAATGCTCTCAGGTAGGTTGAATTGGTGTTCTTTGTTGTCGTTGTTTTTTTTTTGTTTTGTTTTGTTTCAACCATCCACATCCGTTTGGAGTGGATCCAATTCTCTGCAGCTGGGCTCTCACTTGCAGAGACAGCTGCTTCAATGGGTGACAAGGGTGATTTTACGAGAGACAGCGCTGACCTGAGGTGACACATTTCTCCACTGTACCTGGCGGAAGGATTGCATGTTGTGAGGGAGGGGGAGGGAGGTAAGGGGATTAATCAATTATGGAGAAAGTTCTTGGCTTCCGATATCGATGGCTCAGGCGCAGATGGAGGTTTAACAGGATATTCGAAGATGTTGAGTGATGGGACAAGTTTGTTTTGGATTGATGCTTAATTATACGAGGGACTCATTGAAAGGTTCGTCTTTGACAAGGAGGATTGATGAAGGGATGATATCGCTGGGTAGAGGAGGGAGGAAGCTATCATGTGTTGATGCCACAGCCTGCATTCCGAAATATGATGTAATTGAGTTAGCTGAAGTTGTATATTGGGACAAGATTAGCATGTTAATCACCTCTCAGCATGGGCGTAGTTAGGAGGAAAAGTTACATATGTCGAAGCCGAGGAAAAATTATCTAAAGGGTGGAACAGTCAAAAATTGGTAAAATATGATTAAGTGCGCAATGATTAGTTTATTATATAAATGATCAATCTTTATTTCATTTTGAAGTTCACATCAACAAAACACAGTAAAATTATTTGATAGGCTTCCGATTTCCCAAATGCGAACTGTCAGGCTTTATATTTCACACCTCCCATCAAGTTCTGTATTGCTGTTATAAAGCTTGCTTCAGATAGAATTGGAACAAAAACAATTGCCTGTATTTCAGTTATTTATTATTGAATTCAAGATCTTTTTTATACAAATGTAGCGTTTTCTTCATACTTTTAAGAAAAAATACGGATAAAATTAATCGTCACGGTTTCGAAGGAATTCTCGAATTTTTCCTGTAACATGGCTCATTAGGCGGCGCACACCTTCTTCGTCCATCGTTTTAGCTGTCTTATTCCACCAGGTCTTCATCTGATTGATGTCTTTGACAACCTTTCCCTTTGCCTTGAGTCTCCTCTTCATGATTGCCCAGTATTTCTCAATAGGGCGGAACTGGGGGCAGTTGGGTGGGTTAAGGTTTTTCGGAACAACCTGGACCCCTTTCTCTGCATACCATTCTTGAACGACTTTGCTGTAATGACAGCTTGTCAAATCTGGCCAAAACATTACGGGATGGTCGTGGGATCGAATGAACGGCAAAATTCGTTTTTGGAGACACTCTTTTTGGTATAGTTCCGACGTCATTGTCTTATTTGTAACGAAAACTTTCGTTTTTTGCCACAGCTGCAAAAGCCCTGCCAAATCATGAATTTTCGTGCAAATTTGTCGGCAAAAACAAATTTAAACTTGGCTGGAACATCCCCCCGAGCCGTTGCCAAGGAAAATTTTTGACCTGGGATTTGCCAAAAGTCAGCCTTGAGATAGGTTTCATCGTCCATCAGAAGACACCCGTCGAACTTGGTCAGCACCTGGTCGTATAGCTTCCGAGCACGGATTTTGGCCACACTATTCTGTTTTATGGTCCGATTTGGCTGTTTGCTAGCTCGATACGACTTGATTCCTTCCGGAGTCGAGTTCTCCTCACGGTACTATGGGCAGCACCGAATTTTTCTGGCCAAATCACGGTCCGACAGATTGAGGATTCCTCTTAATCGTCTTCAAAATCTTATCACGCAGTTTCCAGTCGACAGTTCCACTCCGAAGATTGGCTTGAGGCTTCCGAATCGTCGTCAATGTTTCCTTATACCGTTTGATAACGCGCCATACGGTATTTCTGGGCAATTTCAGCTGTTTAGCTAGCCTAGATGCAGACCACAATGGATTTTCCAAATAATTGTGCACAATTTTTCCCTTCTTTCGGCTTCCATGTTGATTGTTTACAAAGTACAGTCGATTTGCGGAATGTCAAAATACATACGTGAAGCTGACAAAATTCCCGACACGTGGGCGTCACGAACTTCCAAATCCTGCTTATTATCTCGATTTGGTGTCACTGTAACCTTAAATGTTGACGGTCCAGATCAGTTTCTTTTGCTATTTGCACTGTTGTAGTGGTACTTTCCCAATTTGTTCCCGATATCTCTGATGGAAAGGTATTCTTCCAGTCGCTGTGGCATCCTGGTTCCGGTTTCCTCCTGATTCCGGCTTCCTAGTAGTCCTCAGACGTTCCCCGAACACTTTTCAACATTCGCCACGGTTGGTTCTGCAATATCACGGGAACAATTTGGATTTTGGGTATGCGCGTGTAAAATTTAAACGCTGCGCTTCTTGCTTCGACGCCATTATGAAAACTGAATAGAAAATGGCAAACACAAAATAGAGTCAACATTCCGTACGCTTACACCTACAAAATGAGGGTGTTCAAGTTTTGAAATGCACCAAGTGCTGACGGTTCCAGCCTTTAAGGTGATTAATGTGCTAGATTCAAATTTTGACTATTTCATGTTCTTAATATTGGCCATTCCAAACATACCACAATACGAAATATTCCGAATATCAAATATCCTTTGGCCAAGTATTCTAAAATCCATATTTTCAAAATTCCAAATATTACAAAACCAAAGTGTTTAAAGATCTATACGTTTTAATTCAAATAGGGAAGGTCCATTAATTATGTCACGTAGTTAGGGGAAGGGGGGGGGGTGGTAAAACGTGACAGATCCATACAAAAAAAAAATTGAAGGTCCATACAAAAAAACGTGACAAGGGGAGGGGGTTTATAAAAAGTCAGTTTTTGCGTGACGTAATTAATGGACATTCCCATTATTAAGTCCAAAATTCCAAAGCGCCTAAACTCCAAATAGCGCTTCTTGACCTAAAATATTTTTAAATTCATGCAATCTAAATTTCAAATTTTCAAATTTCGAGAAAGCTATGGAATAGCCCCAAACGAAGCAATTTCTTCAAATGTCAATAAATAAATTCCAAAAATAGCCTCATTCCAAATATTTCCTGTATTGCAAATAGTATAAATTCAAAGTTGCCTAAATTACAAATACCCCAATTCCCCTAATAGCCTTATTTCCAAATAATTAAAAATTTCAAATAAATCAATTCTTAGTAGTCCAAATTCCAAACCCAAATGTTATTGAATCCATGTATACCACAATTCCAAATTTACCAAATTTTGAACAGGCCAAATTCAAAAACCTAAATTTAGAAAAAAAAACCAATTCCAAATTTCAGATATTCAAACCACTTAGTTACAATTTATTAATATTTTGAATTTCAAACCCTTTGTGTACCATATTTCAAATATTTAAAATTCTTCAAAAATCTAAATTTTTGAAAATTCCAAATATTTTTGATTCTAGATATTCTAAGTAACAAGTATCCTAAGTTCCAAACATTCCAATTTCCAAGTAATTCGAAATCCAAATCTTTAAGTCTCATGCATGCCCAATTCCACATATTTCAAATTCCAAAAGCCCTAGTTCGAAACATTCCAAAATCCAAATAGTATTTTGGAAACCCATTTTTCCTAGCTCCTCTATATAACTTTACAATTGGTCAAATTTTGCATATTCCAACTTTTTTATGTTCCAAAAACAATGTTTTGTTAAATTTTATGCATTCCAAATTCAAATATTCTTTATTTCATGTATTTAAAACTTTAGTATCCGAATTTAAAAATTTAAGATTTCCAGGTTACAAATATTTCATGTTTTTAAGTTGGAAATTGCCCTTCTTTATTCGTTTATCTTTCGTCGGCCTATTTACTCACAACGTGGTAACAACCACATGAGTCGGGACCAACGGCTTTATTTTCCGCCTTCTCGAATTTTCCGCCTCAGGAGAAACCACCGACCTCGGCTGGGATTGAACACGGTGTCGAGAAGCAGTCACGCTTATTAATACACCACCGGCGCCGACAAATAGCCCATATTTAAAATACCTCAAATTCCAAAGATTAAAAAATTTATATATTCCAGTTTCAACTATTTGTAAATGCATGAATTCTTGATTCCAAATATTGAAAATTCCAATGAGCCCAAAGTCCATAAAGCACATGGATTTTGGGCTCATTGGAATTCAGATTCTAAAAATACCAAGCTCCAAACATCTCAATCTCTAAATATCCCATATTTTGAATATTGCAGCTTCCAAGCATTCCAAATATTTAAACCCCATGTATTCAAATATTCAAATATCTATCTATTTATAATTGTGAAGATGTTATTTGCACTTGATGACCTTCATAAAACCTTTTGGCTACCATGAAAACCAGCATACGGCCAAATGGCCACAGCTGTCAAACGTCACTGTGCTATCGTGATTGGGTTTTGTTGTTCAATTTTCTGTGATTCATTTGGGAGTAAATAATATCTAAGAAAAAAGTTCTAGTAATGCTGGACATTTTCTTCGATAGCAATATATCGAAAACAAATTCAGTTTCTTACAGCGTAACATGCACATTTAATTTTATTGTGAATATTGGTACGATAAGAGCCGAACATTAATGCGCCTTGGAAATTATGCGAGTTAACAACAACAACGACAAAATTTAAACCAAATATACTTCATAAATTAATCATGAATTTCCTGAGAGCGGATGGCATTCAATAAGGTTATCTAAAAGAATGCCAAAATTGATCTTTGATCTACAGTTCATTCATCGATTGGAATCACAGTTTTGACAAAAAGCCAATTTATCTTCGTGATGGCTACTATAAAACTATTTGGTCATTAGATGACTTCTCTCAACGCCAATTTGCCGTTTAATGCATTTACTGAAGGCAAAATGGTTTTAAAATGCGTTTTCAACTGACCATAATAAGATAATATGAATGAGTCCTAAAACGGCATTTCAATACAGCATCGTACGAGTTTATAAAGTCGAAATAAAAACCTTGGATAGGAGTAAAAGGAATTGGAGAAAACAAGATTTTAGGATCGTTGTAAACAAGCTGCGTACATTCTATAAAACCTGACTAAAGTATAAAACCTATTGGCTAATCAATCGGTTGGCAAATGTGCGTTACTTCAAATGAGTGTCAATTGGAAGGATAGAAAAGAAATTTGCAATTTGAGAAAATTTCTCCTGGTATTTTTTGGTCCTAGTGTACATTAGTGTACATAAACATTTGTGGTTTAAGTCAAAACGACAGATCCATACTTTTTTGAGACAAATAATAAACAACTTTTCACGGTGATTTTTGTCCTCAGGATACAGCCATTGACAGTCCCGTTGTTAAATTTTATCAAATGAAACACAGTCAGCATTCGTTGGAGCAGTGCTGCCAGTAAAAAAAATTAATGATGATTTGAGATAATGCTATCTCCATCAACTATCCTTTCGCCGCATTTCAGCATTTATCGAAACCGATCTCTGCTGCATCTCATCATGAGTTTCTGACGAGACACTAGAAATAAATACCATGCTTATCGAGCCGGGTCCAGGCCGAGAACAAATTCAAATTTCGTCGAGCAATTTAAGCGGAATTGGATTAGTCCGGACCGAACCAACCGAAAACTATAAAATGAACGATGACATTGCCCCGAGAAAAAATGCTTCAGTGCTCATATAATTTCGTAGTCGTCGTCGTCGTCCTTGTCGTCCTCGCCGTTTTCGTGTCGCATTTCGTGTCGCAAGTGGGAAAAACCCCTTTCATAGCTCAGCTAGAACTCCCGTACATTGAGCAAGCAAAATTTCCCATCCAAACGACGAAATCAGCCGAGCCAGCAAACCTCTAATGAAATTATGAAAATGAATTATTTACCCCACGCCCGTCTTTCCTTTCTTCCCCATAATCGTTCCTTCAGTTCCGAAATCTTCCAGTTTTATCGTCACCAGTTTTTTTTGTCGGTTCATTTCTTGATTATAAACGGGAAATTTTCCCAGAGCCGTTTGCCAAAAAACGCTGCAGCCCGGACTGAAATGACGATTCGAGCGCAGCAAGCGGCGACCATGTAGAGATCGTTATCGCGGGGCTCGTAGCTCCGCCCTTTCGCGCTTTACACATATGCATCGGGCAATTATTTCGAACTGATTGTTTTCGTTATTTTTTTTTCTGGCGGCCATTGTTCCTCTCGGGCCGAGGGTCGTTCGTGATTTATAGCGATGGCGGTGGAGGGCCTTGCGTCACGCGCGTGTGTTCTTATTTCTGGTAGATGCAGTGATTGGGCGAGAATTACCATATGACGTGAATTCGATGGAGATGGTCAATTTTAGAAAAGTGTGAAAATTTCGCCCTCGGCAAACAATCCGTCTTTGGAGATTGACGATGTTTTATGGCCTGCCAGGACAAAGCTGCTGGAAATTGAGATTTACACTTGCAACTGTGCTGCCAAAGCACCGTCGCGACGCGTCGCACAGTGGGAAAAAGTATGCTCAAGTCTTTTTTACACGGGGGATACGTACCGTGTAAAAAAAGCGCGTTATTCCGAAAATCGTCCGTCAAAAAAAACGGCGTTATTTCAAAAAATCGTCAATAAAAAACCGCGCTATTTCAAAAATCGTCGCAAAAAATAGACCAAGTTATTTCAATAATCGTCGTAAAATAAAATATTTATTTGAAAGTCATCGTGAAAAAACCGTCTCATATCGAAAATCATTTTATAACTAATAACCGTGAAAGAGCATATGCATAGTTTCAACGCATATTGCATTGTTAATAGACAAAATTCATGGTTATCATTAATTTATAGCTAAGACAGGATACATACACGGCTAACTGCGAGATATTTTGTCTGTATCTTTTGACAACCTGAAATTTTGTGTTTACTTTGAGTGACTTTCACAAGTAGCGTGAATTTCGTCTGCAGCAGCGTTAGGATAAACGATTACATTATAGTCAATAACAATCGTGTGCATTTAATTTCGGTCATCTTGACAGATACGTGTTTCGTCTACAATGTGCAGACATCTTCAATGTCGTACTAATGTTCGACTTAACATAAGTACGACAATGGAAGAGTCTGCCGACGAAATGCGTATCTGTCAAGTAAAAGTAGTTGGAATTCAATGGAAGATACTTATTTCCGCCTTTGAATTAAGATTGTAATGCAATTTCACAAGATTTTGTTTCGTTTCTCGTAATGGATCGTAACATAGACAAAAAAATGCAACATTGGTGGTGGGCAAAAAAGCAACACACAAATTTAATTTACTAAAAAAGTAAATGTATGCGTAGGGTTGTACAGTATGTTAGTTATGGAATGTGAGAATGGAGTCCGAGCGTCCAAAGCTCACAAAAAAACAATCTTGGTCCGAAACCGGAATCGAACCGAAGCCGTCAGCGTGACGACTCTACGTGCTAACTGTTCAACCATTTCAACAAGTTGAAATGAATGGAATAAAAACCGCTTTGGTAACTTCGATTGTCGTGGCACTCTGCGATACAGCAATGAAGTAAATATGTTTTCCATCAAGCGATAGCTGTATGCAACTTGCCGCTCGCGCACACTTGCGAGGCTTCGTTTATTTATAGAACGCTATGGGCGTTTATTGCAGATGCTGTTTTCGCAATCTTTTCA
>JASCZW010007773.1:0-60112 GCA_034211315.2 Aedes japonicus
AGCAGTGGATGATCATCCGGGTCCGATGCTACCCGGACAGGTGCCGAGGTCGATCCTGTGATTCCGGTGGAGCGAGAATTCCGTTTCATGGCGCCCCGACGACTATTTGCCGGTGCTACTTCGCGAATTATTCGAGCTAGCCCCCGGCGGTGGTCCTAGCTTACTCCGACATTGAAATTCCCCGACGACGGAAGTTCTTTCGAAGCCGTTATTTCGTTTAGGTCAATTCAGTGATTGTTGGAGGGTGTCTTCTGGTTTGCAGGCGCCCGCCGACCATCCCCTACTCTACGCAACGGTCGGACTACCTGGTTTAGTCCCCGACGGTGGATCTAGCCCACTCCGATCTCAACCCTACGCTCTCTGGTCTTCAAGACATTTCAGGAACCTCATTCTACATTATCGAGGCCGAGATACTAGCTCGTAGATGCCTCGTACTGCTTCTCAGGCCGCCGAAATTTACTATAATACTCGCTGTTGCGTTCATTTACTTCGCTGATCTTTCACAGGCGTAGTCTACGTGGCTGTTGAAGTTCATCCGACGTCAATCTCCAACCGTTGCACAGTGGCACAATTCTAAAAAAAAGACGGCCAAAAACATTTTATCGACTAGGTGCCATAAGAAGAGTTGCTCAAACTATTATTCCGCATCTTTTGAAAAAACACGCCTAACCTTTCATGAGGGCTTAACTACACTTTCAGATTTTTATTTTTTCGAGCTACGAGATAACGGGTTGTTGTCTTCGACAAAGTTGTATAACAGGTAATTCTAGGTATTTACTAGGTACCCTTTGATACCCAATGCTGAAAATTTCAGGAAAACTTGTTCATGAGATAATCTTTCAAATATAACCTGTTTTAGACCCCGCCAGGACCCGCCCACCATTTTTGAGGCGGTTGATTATGACGTTACAAAGACACTTCAATCACCATATATCAAAATGTGGTCATCAGAGAGCATTGGCGTGTTCAGCAAAAATGTGTATTTTAATTTACAATTTCTTCTGACTATCAAAAAAAAAAACAGTTTTAAGGTAGTGCTGAAAGAAACTCAGTTATATCTCTTTAACGTTAGGCTCTAGAAACTTAGGGTTTTCAGCAACTTTTCTTAGAATTACTTGTTCTACAACTTTATCGAAGACAACAACCCGTTATCTCGTAGCTGGAAAAAGTAAGAATCTGAAAGTGTAGTTAAGCCCTCATGAAAGGTTAGGCGTGTTTTTTCAAAAGATGCAAAATAGTAGTTTGGCAAATCTTCTTAAGACACCTAGTCGATTAAACGATGATAAAAAGGTGCAAATATTTTTGACCATCTTTTTCAGAATTGTGCCACTGTGCGTTGGTCCGCCTTGTAGTTGCCAACTAACAGCACCTTCGTTTTTTTTGGAGCGCTATCTGCAGCTTGACTCCGTTCATCCGATTCTCGATTGCTTCTATGGTCACCGATATCTCCACTTCTTCTAGCGTCTTGCACATCACCGTTATTGACCCTTCCGGGGCCTGCATTCTGTACAACTCTGTGGCAATGGCCTCCCGTCTAGCGCTGTTCAACGCGTTCTTCACGTCTATCATGACCACGGTGCAGTATCGATCTCTTCATCGCTTCTGTTCTGGCGCCTACCCAGTACGCTTTAGCACTGTCCGATTCGCATCCATCGTTGAAACGCCTTTTCGTATTCTGAACTGCATCTTCGACAATCCGCGCTTCCCTGGATTTGGCTGCAGTACCAGCTTCTGAATCTTCCGCATTTCTGCAAAGTTGCTTTCATCAAGACACTTCTGCAGCACCGACCTGAATATGTCCGGATATGCCAGGATATCAGCTTATCCAGATTCGGTGTTCAATCCGTACCTGGGGCTTTGCTCACATTCAAGCGCTTTGCCCATTCAACAAGCTCGTCATTTGACACTTGCCAACTCTCGGCGATAGCGTCTTCATCTTCGTCGTACCGAATTGATGGCCACGTTATCGGATCGTGCTTCAGAAAGAGACCCTCTACGATTACCTTTAGCTTTTTTGGGCACAGTTCAGCTGGCGTCGACGGGCTCTTAATCTTCGCCATGACGACTCAGTATGCATCGCCCCAGGAGTTGGTTGATGCATCGCGGTACAGCTACTTGTAGCAATGTGACTTGCTACACTAGATATCCCGTTTGAGTGTGGCCCTAGCTTCCTGGGAAATTGATTGATTGATTTATATTTATTAAGGAGCCATTCAGGGAAACTTTCATGTGCTCTTCTCTATCTCTATCTCTGAAACCATCGGCGCGTAATGCCTGATTCCACGCAGTTCCACCAGGCTGTACACCATCTGTTCCTAGGCGCCGTCTGTTCCTTGGCCCTAGAAGTGCCTCAACAAATAGAACCTTATCGATAGCTTTCGTTTTCCACTTCCGCTCACCAGTCGGCGTCGGTGGTGTAGTGGTAAGCGTGACTGCTACTTGGCACCCCAGTGGGTCTGGGTTCAATCCCAGTCGACGTCGGTGGTTTTTCTGAGGCGAAAAAATCTGGTCACGTCTTCCTTCATGTGTACCGTTAGAGAAGGACTGCAGAACATGACGTTGATGAACTCCCTCCCGTTTCTCGGAAATTTGCCTTCATTGCACAATTGCTAAATCTAACTTCGCTAGAGCTTCCGGTCAGATATGCCCTCTTGCGTTGGTTACGCTACTGTCCCACACCCCGGCTCAAGCATTGAAATTTCTTGTAATGTCTATTCACCTGGGAAGCCCTCCTTCTTCTAACACCTCGCAACACGCTCGTAAACATGTCAGAATACAGCTTTCAGGAACGTAGGAAATTTCACACGGATCCGGAGTGTTGTTAAACTTCCATCCCTTCGCCACGCCCACAATTGGTGACTTGCATATCTTCGGTGTTGCCTCCTTCAACTTCGTTGTATGGTACTGTTGGATCGTGTTTCGGTGTGAGCCGCTCCATGATGAGCTAAGCTTGACTGGGCACCTTTCAGCTTGCATCGTCGGTCGTTTGATCTTCGCCATGACTACCCTGGTGGATTTATCAACTATTCAGGACACATTAGACACATCCAAGCATGTTCCGGGGTAGCCCAGTGGAAGTTTAAATGAATTCAGATTCGGATTTTTACCAAAACCCAGCATTAGACAATTTTAATCACCTGAGAATACGAAAGTAAGTACAATTGTATAACTACTTGGTGCCCACGACCACATTTGGCATGTCTGGTCCGGATATCAGTCTCGGAACTTTGGTCCATAAATGGTTGGTAAACGGTGATAAATAGTTATTACATCAAGTATCCAGGACCGCATTGACCATATTCAGACATGTTCTGAGGGATCCCAGTGAAAGTTTGGCAACCCAAGAGGTCGCCATCGGTGTTAGATGTTTATGACAAATATGCAACAATGTGGGTATTTTATGGGATGTGGGATGGTGGGAGGATGCTAATAATGGATATCCGACGCCATTTTGGGTTTCAAAATGGTGGCCATTTGTTCTAATCATTCAGCCCTATGTTACAATCTAGGGACGATGTGTAGAACCTAGAAATTGTACTTCTTTTTGAAACTTTACAAGCGCATTAAAGGGCGAACACGAAATTATTGCAACACGTAGAACTGGTTGTAATTTTTTACCCACTGGACTGAAATTAAGGGTAATTTTAGCCGAAATCCCAACATTTCAACGCGTGATGTTGCCAAAAAGGTCAGCGTTGCACAAAGTTACGTCCAGAACTTCAAGGCAAAAGCTGGATACCTACTGGACCTGCATACAAGGTTCAAAATTCACCAAATCCCGACGAATGGTAGACATTTGTTGCCAATAGCCGTGATAGGAAGCTCTACACGCAGGTTTTGGCAACATAGTTACCTTGACGAAACATACGTCAAAGCTGACTTCCAACTCTGGCATTAGTTGGAAGTCAGCTTTGACGTATGTTGGACAGGAATTTTAAAGGGTGGAACGGTCAAAAATTGTTCAAACATGATTAAGTGCCCCCTGATGAGTTTATTTAATAGGCTTCCGTTTTCCCAAATGCAAACTGTCGGGCTTTACGTTTCACACCTTCCATCATGCCTTGTAACGCTGTTATATTCACCTTATATGATGCTGAACGTCAATTTGCCTTGAACTGTTTTTCCCAATATTTTCCAATTAGGGCGCAGTTCTGGTGAGTTTGGAGGGTTTCTCTCCTTGGGTACGATTCGGTATACCATTCCTGAGCCACTTTTTCGTAGTGGCAAGAAGCAAGGTCTGACCAAGGTCGTCCTGATTCCGGCTTCCTGGCAGTCTTCAGACATTCTCCAAAAACGTTTATAACATTCGTCACGGTTGATTTGGCAATATCAAGTGATTTTGCCAAGTTGGTGTGGGCATAATTTGGATTTAGCTTAGGGGTTATTCATAAACCACGTAGAATTTTCTAGGGGGAGGGAGGGTTTGACCAAAGTTTGACCAAAGTGCTTTATACAAAAATATATAAAAAATGTATGGAGAAAAGTCTACGAGGGGGGGGGGGCGATTTTCAAAATTTTGATACGCTGTTCTTCTTGCTTCGATGTCATTTTGACAACTGAATAGAAAATAGAAAAAACAAAACGTACGCATACACCTACGAAATGAGGATTGTTCAAGTTTTTCAAATTTCACGATAAAACAAACTATGGCATATTTGAGTCAACCAAGTTTTAAATGTTCCACCCTTTGCTCTGGAAAAGATAAACTATATGGATAGAATGGACGATCGTTTCAAAATTAAAATAAAAAGTCGAATTCTTATCGAAACACCTTATTTGGTAGGCTAAATGCTGAATGTCTCCAAAAACGTCTTTCACCATTGCTTGAGCAGCACAATGAAAAAAAAAACACTATTTTGGACGGATTTAGCTTCATGCCACTATTTAAAAGCGTGCTGGAATGGTATGAGACCAGTTTGGTGCATTTTATTCCCATGATCATGAATCCACCAAAATGCCCTGAACTACGTTGATTCGAAACTTATTGGGCCATGGTGAACCGGGAACTCAGAAAGACCCAGGAGAAAATAAAGGATGCAAATGACATGCATAGGATATGGATAAAAAAAATGAGAAAAAAGGTACCGGATACGACTGTACACAAGCTCTTATGGATAGCGTGAAGAGAAAATGTCAAGAATTTTATCCAAACACTTCCAATAATTGATCCAATTTGAGTAAATCAAAAATGTTTAATACACGCTAGCCCTACAAATGTGGTTTTCATTCGAAAAATACATAAAATTCTATAGAAAACATACTGTGTGACAATAATTTCGTGTTTGCCCTTTAAGGGCAAAGTCAGTCGAGGATCTGAGAATAACGACCGATTTGAAAATAATTGAATGAACTGCTCTAAATAATGAACCAATCACCAACACATCTACACTATGGTACATAATGAACATTTTATAATTCTTTTTGATGATATATTTTGCCGAAGAAGTATTGTTATCATAACAAACTAAGAATGATGAAAAAAGATTCGCAGAAAAGATCTTCTCTAAAATATTCCCAGTTGCTCTCCGGTACTTTACAAATCTTATTCTCATATTGGCAAATACAATCACTGCTGACATTCTCCTATTGCTACGCTCAGGTGAATCTTGTTCATAAATAGTCTAATATTTCCAGAATATTCATTATATTCTGATCAAAGTACAACAAGATTCTCTATATTGTTATATAATTTTGTTCAAGTACGTGAATCCAGCAGTTTTTTTTTTCATATGGGAATGGATATGAAGATAAATATAAGTATATGAACATAAATCACATTTTCATAGACTCAATAGAATAAAATTATTTTTATATTCTCGATTCATAGCGAGCAAAATAATAGCTGAATAATATTTAACACATTAGCAACACTCAAACGGCATAATGGCACAGACCCACTCTGAACATCGAAGTGAACTCAACTCTATTCCTGCATTCTATCGCTTGGCATCCGTTTGTATGTAGAAGTACGGATGAAAAAATGTTTCTCTTCTCCCCGGGATTACTCGAAATTCATACACGAAACTATGTTATATTTTTACATCAAAAGATTGCTAAGAAAATTTGCAATCTTATGGTACCAATAAAAGAACATAAAACAAAATTTCATAGCATACTTTTTGAATTTGCAAAACCACCTAAAACGTTCCACGCTATGGGAGCTTCGAACCGTGGGAGGTGGAGGACGAAAAATAATAATAACCAACAGCACAAACCGTCTGTTCATTTCCAGTTTTAGTATATGTCCAGCCGTAGATAGGATAGGATGTACGTTTTGTTTAGGAAGAATTGTAAATCGAAGAGGATTATTTTGAAACGCCGACAACGTGGCATCAGTATTTTTCAGAATGAGGAAGTGCAGGAAAGATGTTTGTTCAATTGATACAATTTTTTATTCCTCTTTTTCAAATGATTAGGTTAACGGCTTACAAAATACCTGAATATATCAAAACTGGCTAACAGTCAGGTAAAATCGTTTGAACTTTATGCATCGTTCTATATTCCATAAACAACGAGTCACTTGTTGAATTCAAATGGATATTGCATATGTTGAATTAAAACAAATCTTTGTTTTTTCCTGTAATCAAAAATTGTATTGTATTGACCAGATGATATCATAATTTTAGGAAAATTTGCGGACTATTTTCATCGACCACCTAACTAACTAACTTGCAATCAATTAATCTATGTCAGAACTGTTTCGCCAATATTTCAAATAAAAAATAAAAATATTAATTGTAGGTATATTATAGATCAGAATGTTCAAGTATTTTTACGAAAAGTTGTATAAGTAATAAGAATATTTTGAGAAAATTGAATCCAATCATCTGACGATATGTGTATGTGCTAGGTGATTTCCAAAATAACAAATCAATTAAGTTTGGTAATTTAGGTAAGTATATTGCGAGGAATAAATATTTTAAAGGCATGGTGTAGTGCCTTTAGATACTTTGAAAGACGTAAATAAACTTTAAATAATTTTGAAAATAGCTGCATTAGTTCTTGGTTAGTCAAAATATTGAAGTATTTTAATGAATATTATTCTGAGAAAATTTATCAAATCATCTTAAGACATATTTATTTTCGGAATAATTCGATACATTCAACAACAATTTTTCACAAGCTATCTTTGTTTTTTCACGTACATACTTTTTAAGTAAAAATTTCTCACTATGTCCGAATTCTGGTCAAGTAGGGAATGGGAAGGAACGTGTTGACATGATACTCGCTTTTTAGGAAGCCGAGAAATCCTCTGCACTTCCAAGAGAAAACACTGGGATGTTGGATAGTTGGGGATAGGTTAGCCGAGTTCGTTTTGGTTAACGATACGCTGAAAATATGTAGCACTTTTCGCCAAAAGCAATGGGCCGCTCCAATGTTACTGAAAAGAGACAAGCATAACTAAAAACAAAACAAAACAAAATAGACAAAATAAAATTAAACAGGATATAAGATATTGTCTTTAAAATATGGTAGAAATAAATTATTTGTTGCTTTGCAAACCAGCTCTCCTCGATATCCTAGATGGCCAAGTCCTGCTGGACCGCAGCTGCTGCCGTCGGCACTCGTCCACATCAACCCGGCCGTCGCCGACGTGTCGGAAACCTTCCGGTAGCAACATGATATCTGTGTCTAATACACTCTTCTTGCACTGATTAATTTACAAACTTATCCTGAACACCGAATCAAAATTCACTTTAGCACGGTTGTGGTATTTTCTTCTAAAATCTAGTTCTAGATGCTGGCAGTTGGTTTCAGGAAATATCTTCCCCTACAATACCCGCGAACGACGACACTTTGGACTCGCTTGAAGAAGAATCACCAACACACAACAGCGCAATTGAATGTATGCAGTTTTTTTTTCTAATGGATCGCGAGCACGGCGCGATCCCGCGACTACGCAACACTCTTCTAACTTCAGCTCCATCTTAGTCAAGAAAGAAACTTAATCTGAAAAACAACCCTAAACGTGCCAGTTCTATTATATTTTCATTCATTTTGTTGCAAGCGTAGCAGCACTCGCAACGGGTTCAGCTAAGGTTCAGGTATAAAAGTAAAACTGCTCAAATCTTTTAATGGATAATTTTTAAAGAAAATCAAATGCGAAATGTTTGGCTAGAGATTTTCTTGACAAATGGGATTCGTTTTTTTTATGCTTGACATGTACTTGTTCTTGAGTTTTTTTTTTAATGATTTTTATTGTACTTCAGAACACTCTGAAAAATATGAACAAAATCAAATGACAAACTAGAACAAAAACAAAGAATATAAATGGTTTTGAAACCTACGACTCTATTGTAATATGATCTTTTTTTTTTTGTAATATCCTGAAAAGATCATCTGAGGATATTCTAGTGTGCCAGTAAATTTTCCAAAATGTTATGAGCATTTCAATTTAAAATATACATAGTATAGTCAATTTACGTATATGTACTTTTTTTTCAAGTTACTATGTTTGAAGTTAAAATGAATTTTTATACAAATTATCATCCATCATCATCATCATTATATTTCAAGTCAAGTTGCACAGTATACAAATCGGGAAATCATTATTTCAGGAATTCTTAAGCCGTATTGAAAAAACTTTGAACCATTTGCGTTACAATCATTCGAATCAATCATCATCAAACACTCGAACGTTTCGTTCAAAACTGAATTTACTTGATATGTTTTTTGTTTTTTCTTTAAATTTAACAAATATACATAAATTTATCAATTGTAATTCTTTAACATTTTGACCAAAACTAAATTAACCAGATATGACATTGGCCAGTATTTTCTTGCGTAATATATTTGCGTTAAACATAAAGATCCTAGTTAAAATTAAAGAAATCATTTTGATACGCCTGGTGGTTTTCCATCACAATCAAATATATATTCTTAGGAATAAATTTCTAAATTTTCAGCATTTTCAACTTAATTTAACAAATTTAACAAATCATCTGATGACATTTAAATATACTAGGCAAATTTATAAAAACAATTAAGAAAAATGAAATTGTGAAATCAATGAATTAACCCAACATACTTATTTCAGGTCAATTAGTTTTTGGTTAAATATTTTAAGTATTATTAAGACTGATATTATATTTTCTCTTAATATATGGAGAAAATATTAATAAATGATTCACTGTCATTTTGAGGTGGCTAGGGATTTCATTTAGCCTATTTTGAAAAAAAAAATGGAAAATATCTGACCAACTCATGTAGTAAGTAAATGTGAGGTCAAAAGTATTTCCTTAAATTAGTTTATACAGAAAACATCATTTTGAATTTTGAAACCCATCAAACCTAACTATTTCAAAGGATATACGGGCTCATTTAAAACAGGTCCTCGTTTGATTTTTTTTTCTGGATATTCTAAAATATAGGAATACCGCTCATTATAATGAATAATCAGTTATACATGTTGATTCACAGATGCATTTTTTTTTTCGAATGTTTCCTTTATCGTCCTTTGAATTGTTTATATATATCAGAATGTTCTAAAATACTATGAAAATCATTCAAATAATGTTTATGAACATTTTGATAACAACTATAGTTACTTGTAATAGCTAGGTCACCCCTTAGCTCAGTCAGTAAAGGCGCAGCTACACAGGCATACCATGCTGGAGGTGAGTTTAAAAAAAAATCGTCAGATGATTTATTTAAATTTCCTCTTGTGTTGATATTCTTAGAATATTCCAAAAAAAAAGTTCAATCATTCCTACGAATACTTGAACGCTATTACCCGCTGCAACAAAATAATATAAGAGTATTTTCTCCAATGCTTAAAATAATGAAAAATGTTGTAAATATACTACAGATCAGAATGTCTAAGGATTTTTTTTAATGAAAAATGGTCAAACTTTTAAGAATACTTTGAGACAAATTAAAACACATCTTATGATGGCATTTTAAATTAAAAAATGCCAGACTTACTCAAAGGCGCAACAAATGAGAATAGAATATTGTAAAGTATAAAACTTATAAAAATGGTATTTTGAAATATTGAGAAAAACTAAAACAAATCCACTGCATATCTATGAGTTTTGAAATAAGCTGCCTTATTAATTTCAGGTTAATATCTTGGAAGTCAAAACAGTCAAGTATTTTTATGTACAATTTTCTAAGCTCTAAGAATATCCCAAAAACGTTTAAGCAATCAATTTTTTAAGTTGAATCAACATTTTAATGAGCCTGGCAGTTTGCTTAACTAACTAATATTTAAAAAAAAACCTTAAAAAGCGCTTTCCTTTCTTCACCGTGTCCAATATATTCTATACAAAATTAAACTCTATTTATTTCAAATCGATACTCCAGATTTTATTGATAACTTTACCCATTATATTGCAATATAATACTGATCAGTTTCAGTATATGTTTTATAATAACACCGCCTTTAACCTCCTTGACCAGCTCCAGACGTTTTCGAAACCGTCACAGGCGGCACGCATGACTTCCATCGGCATTTCGTCTAAATTCGTTGGATTACGTTTTGAATTGCTTCATATTAGACGCCCTGTGGTCATTTACCTTCGCCAGCATGTATGACCATACGAAATAATCCAAGGGATTCAGATCTGTTGAACTGGGAGGCCATTCATTCTTGTCCGAAGAGTCGGTCAAATTTTCTCGGCACCAGCCCTGTACGAGATTTGCAGTATGCGATGGCGCTCCGTCCTGCTGAAACACATGGTGATCATCTCCAAACACCTCTTGTACATATAGGCTTGACAACTTTCTCCAAAACTTCCGTTTTATAATATACGGCATTCACTTTAACGCCCTTTTCGATGAAAACGAGTGGTAATTTGCCGCGCTTGCAAATTCCTCCCCAAACCATCACTGACGCAGCACTTTGGAACCGTGGAATATTCCTATCACTCTCTGAAGCAGTAAGAGAGAACCCAAAATCTGTCGATCTGGACATTGTGGGATTGTTGCAAGACGAATAACTTTTCGTCGGAAAAGATAAATTCTTCCCCGACTTTTCTCTTTTGAGTCATTTCTGCTTGGAAGGTTCCGAAGCTACGTGAACCATACGTTTCTTGAAAGCTTGGAATCCGAGGTCATTTTGAAGTATATTGTGCATTGACGATCTCGAAACATTCAGATCTGCGGCCATTTTACGTACAGAGCGCTGTGATTTTCGTCTAATCTGTTCCCTGACAACTTTAGCAATTCGTGCAGTCCACACCGTACGAGTACGACCGGATCTCTTCCGGTCATCCAACGAGCAGGTGTCACGGTTCCTTCGGATGGTTCGGAACACAAAATCCCGCTTTACTCCGAGGTTTTTCAAATTTCTGAAAATAGCGCCCGGGCGCTCATATTTCAAAAACTTTTTTATCACCACAGCACAAACGCCTACATCGCTGTTAAAAGATAAACACCGAATGAAAAAAATCGGACATAACCTAGAAGCGCAAAACAAAAAGCAAAACAACACCAACACATACGAGAAGCATGTTGAGTAGTTGCACGACATCAATGCAAGGAAAAAGTGTATGAGAATATATTGGACACGGTGTATTTCATGTATATTATATCAGGAATAAAAGATAAGTACTTTTATAAATTAATTTCTTAGTATTTTAGTAAATTCAATAATAATTCAAGGAATCAAATTAAGGCAAAATATGGGGGTTCAATAAGATTTTACCCATTATAACCAAAACTTCGCTTTTGATTTTTGGAATATTTTGACAAAGTTTAAACAAATCGTTCAAAGACCTGTGAACTCCATTATGTTAAATATTACTGTTTACAAAAAAATATGCAGTATTTTGTACGCTTTAGGATAAAACCAAGTATTTTTCAAATGATGCATTTTTTTTGAGTAAACACGTAATCAATATGAATAATTTTCTTAGTTACAAGCCATTCTAAGACAACATCTTTTGAAAAATTAAAAATATTTGACATATATTTGTTTGTTGCTGCCTTGATAATTCCAGATAAATGTATTGCAAGTCTAAAAGTTCAAGTTATTTAAATTTTCTTTTTGAAAAACATATGTAACAAATAATTTTGAAATAATCATCTTACATCATTTTGATACGCCTGATAATATACGAAAATTAACAAATGCATATGAAATAATTTAAAATTGCCTTATTTTTCTCAAGTAAATTTGTGAATACATAAGTCAAACTTATAAAGTAAAAACAGTTAAAATAAATCATCTGATGGCATTTGGACTTGCTTAGAGATTTTTGAATATATTCAAAAACATTGTACAAATACATTCAAATACAACATTATATAGAAATAAATAAATGAAATTAAATAATGAGATGAATTTGACATAATTTGAAAAAAGCTGTATTCGTTATTTCTTGTTGATAAATTGTAAGTTTACAGAATGATCTGAGAGAATACAAAGAAATCAGCCGGTAACATTTTATGGGGGTGGCGATTTTCTAAAATAATTTAGATCATTGAACAGCTTTTTTTAAATTACTTAAGTTTTTTGGTGGATATATTGTAAATTGAAACCATCGATTTTCATAACAGTTTTCTAAGCAGTGTGTGCAGGAATTGTTTTGAATTAATGAACTCATATTTAAATTATTTTAATGTATCGTATTTTGGGACAGTTGGTCAAATTTATTCAAGAATGACTTTTTTTATTCTAATACTTGTAGAATATTAACACAACTCATTCAAAGTGATTGAATAGTGGCTGGGGCTTATTTCAAATAATGACGGTCATTTTGAATGATTTGGAAAAGATTTAGTATAGTCATTTTAGATAAATATTTATTTTGGATATGTGTACAGTTATTTTTATTTTTCTTCGGAAAATCTGATTCAATAACGTTTTGATTTTTTTTTTTAAATAATTGTCTTATCCATTTCCAATTTGTGGGGTTTGATCAAAACGATTTAATTTAGCAAATAATAATTTGTTTTATTATTATTCAGAGGAAATTTGCACAAAATAATCAGAATAATTTTACTGATGTGGCCCTTTTTGAGGAATTTGTTAAAAAATCATTCAGGACATTTCGAAAAACTAAAACTATTGCTAGAGTATCATTTTTTCCGAAAATTTTCTTAACCATCATATGATTTGCTTGTATTTTACAGAATGATTTAGAGTACTATGAAAGTCATTCAAAAAAATTTAGATAACTAGTTAGTGTAAAATAAAAAAAAACATTTTTTATTTCTTCAGAAAATCACTAGGAACATCATAATTTAATTACAAAGATGATTCATTTTCATAAGAAAATTATTCATTAAAATAGATAAACATTACATTAGAAAATCGCCAGGTTGATGTGTCTATTGAATGCAGTCCAATTTTTATTTGAAATTTTCTCAGAATGTTTTGAAAAGCTTCGAATATCATACACACAATTATTTAGACATTTTGACTTATATTTTATTAACTTTAAATGACTAACCCAAGTGTTTTCCAAATTGAATATTTGTGCTGCTATTTTCACCAAACTTTCATGTTCCTTGGGATTGCGCAATGTATTTTAGTCCAGTTTCTATTCATCTAAATGATTTGAGAAAATCATATTACAAAATTCTAACAATACTATCGAAAATATAATAATTGCATATTTAAGATTCAAATATATGTACGTATTGTATTTTTGTAAGCTTTTAACAAAATTATGTACAATGTAATTATTGATTAAAAACATATGCATATCCAGATGTTGGAGGATTTGTTAAATTTTCTTGAAATATTATGAAGAGAATTATTCATTCGAATACTTTAACCTTTTTTTTAAATATTTTTAAAAGTTTGTTAAATGTTTTTACGTACTTTAGAAATCTTAACGCACTACAACGTGTCTTGAAATTATTTTTTTTTTATAAATTTTTGAGAACATTCCAAATGTTTAAAAAAAACTTTGTTGTAAAAAAATGCCAGGCACATACACATATCGTCAGATGATTGGATTCAATTTTCTCAAAATATTCTTATTACTTCTACAACTTTTCGTAAAAATACTTGAACATTCTGATCTATAATATACCTACAATTAATATTTTTATTTGAAATATTGGCGAAACAGTTCTGACATAGATTAATTGATTGCAAGTTAGTTAGTTAGGTGGTCGATGAAAATAGTCCGCAAATTTTCCTAAAATTATGATATCATCTGGTCAATACAATACAATTTTTGATTACAGGAAAAAAACAAAGATTTGTTTTAATTCAACATATGCAATATCCATTTGAATTCAACAAGTGACTCGTTGTTTATGGAATATAGAACGATGCATAAAGTTCAAACGATTTTACCTGACTGTTAGTCAGTTTTGATATATTCAGGTATTTTGTAAGCCGTTAACCTAATCATTTGAAAAAGAGGAATAAAAAATTGTATCAATTGAACAAACATCTTTCCTGCACTTCCTCATTCTGAAAAATACTGATGCCACGTTGTCGGCGTTTCAAAATAATCCTCTTCGATTTACAATTCTTCCTAAACAAAACGTACATCCTATCCTATCTACGGCTGGACATATACTAAAACTGGAAATGAACAGACGGTTTGTGCTGTTGGTTATTATTATTTTTTCGTCCTCCACCTCCCACGGTTCGAAGCTCCCATAGCGTGGAACGTTTTAGGTGGTTTTGCAAATTCAAAAAGTATGCTATGAAATTTTGTTTTATGTTCTTTTATTGGTACCATAAGATTGCAAATTTTCTTAGCAATCTTTTGATGTAAAAATATAACATAGTTTCGTGTATGAATTTCGAGTTATCCCGGGAAGAAGAGAAACATTTTTTCATCCGTACTTCTACATACAAACGGATGCCAAGCGATAAATGCAGGAATAGAGTTGAGTTCACTTCGATGTTCAGAGTGGGTCTTTGCCGTTTGAAAGTTTTTCGCTTTTTCATTGTATATTGTTTCAACCTTCAACAATTATTTGATTTGGCCCGATCGTTGCAGAATCAAATTAATTATATTCTATTGTTTCTATGAATAGTAGGTATTATACCACAAGATAGGTCATACGACATCTCAAATTGGACATCTAAAGGCTCAAGAGAATTGAAAACGATTCAAAATAGTTTATATGATGCATATATGCAGTGTCCAGGATGTTCCGGATAATCCCTGGAGATCTGGCCAGCATCTGAAAAGAACCTATTTCAGTCATATGACACATCACACGCAAGAAGAAACCAAAAATAACTATAATGATGCCTATATGAAGTTTACCGCACTAAATTGGAGACATTCAAACGAGTTAAACTTTAGAACTTTTGAATAAATTTAGCTTGTTGTAGGAAACGTATGCATTTTTTTTTTATCAAATTCCGAATATATTAAAATTTTGCCTAGAAATTGAATGTTTTCGGTTGTAATAAAGTTAGGCTAAGCCCTGCACAGTGGATTAGTTAGAAAATTCATTTTGTTCATTTTTGTCCCCCAGCACAGGTTCATGCATCGTCTCGTGATTTCTTTCAACATTGAAGGCTAATTTTATGAGATAAATTGCTAATTTGACTTTGGCTTGCAATCACATTCACTAATAATTGTGAATAATATATAAAAATGTTTTGTAGCCAAATTGTTCCTTGAAAAATTTGCTATCGATGCACCTTTTTCAATTTTCAAAAAAATGAACAATACGGAGCTTAGCACTTGAAAATGGAGGCAATGTCTTATATTTTTTGCACTTTTTCTCAGTAGAAACGGATTCATGTAAAAACTACAAGATTTATCAACATGGTTTGTTCTCAAGAATTGTGCTTCATTTAGTTTAGCACAAACGGACGGAAATAAAATTTCAAAAAAGATAATCAAATATGTTTAAAATTGCGAAACATTGCGCGACCTCCCGAACGGGCGCGCGACTGACTTTGCCCTTAATAGAACGATTGTAATTGAAAAACTAGACTAGTTTGAACAAACACTTCACTTGTTCACCTTTCAAAAATAAAAGCACTTGAAACCGAAAAAGTCTGTAAGTCGCAGTCGAAGTTTCGGATTTGAATCAAAACCCAACGTGCGACACCTTGGTTATATAAAGTGCCCAAGAACACATATCCAGACATGTTCCGGCTAGCTCGGGGGAAGTGGCTTGTTTCGGACCTGGAACAAATCCTTTAAACCAGCGCTTAGGACAACAACGCTTACATATGGAAAAGCTATCGAAACCCTCCGTATTATGGCCAGCAACCGGGAATCATATCATAATTTTTTTTCATTAAGAAGGCTCGATCCATCATCGGGTACCTATCTCACACTTTTCATTAAGTTCACACCACTTCCTCATGTACGCATTTAATTTTTCGATGCCAGTTGCTGTTTTGATTGGAAAATTTAAAATTAAGAGCGTCACGAAAATGATCAGCTTTTGCACGTCAACAAATCATACATTCCTCGTTAAAACTTCTTAGCTTTTGTAACAATCCATTGGAAATCTTTCAACGCATTCCATGTTCTTGACGCTAAACTTTTAAAAAGAACATAAATAAGAGGCATTGTCTTATAATTACGTTTTCCATACTAAATTCACCAAATGCACAGTATTTCTCTATCACACATTAAAAATTCGACCACCGAAAGCTCATAAACAGCACAGCGAACGTCAAATATAGGGGTGCACCTTCGCCACATGCTTCATTTGCTCGGTTATTTTCGAGCTGACAGGAGCGGTGAGTAGCCAGCGTTAGACTGGCAGTGGGTTTGCCTAGCCAGTGAAGTGAAACAATCTGCTTGGACAGAAAAACCTTGAAGATGGCTTGAATTCGTACGCGGACTTGGTCACCATTTAAAATCCATCTTTTTCAGAACTACTAATTACATTTTCCCTGATTAAGAGTTTGTTGGATTGAAATTTTTCTAACTTAACGCACATATTCCCGTTAATAAGCAGCCAACTAAACACAACGACAAAGTATTGAATAAATTGGTGTCACAAATGACCGAAAAAGATTAGTATTTACATTAAAACAATAAAACTCAATCTTTATGTTATTAGATGTCAGAAATGTGGTCGTGCCTTATGCACAACCGCTCATGTATCTTTTTATTAAATACTGATCTATGATAATAGGAAGGATCTACTCGGTTTTTTAGATGTCCCTATTAAAACATTAAGGGGGTAGAAGTATTAAGATACTAATACATACCTTACTCATCTTATCAGTGACAAACCAGTGGATATCAGATATATTTTGAACATAAATATATCTTCTTCTCTATGAATTAATATAATCGAGATACGCCAGGGACCATTATGGCACCCGATTGAAGCGAATTGGATGAGGAGAGTGGGAATGGAATGGATAAAGGGTGGACTTATCTCCCCACTTATTGGGGCATTTTCTTGTTAGAAGACTCGCATTATTGTATTATCAATTGTTCAATCTTGTTGTTGGATGGAGACTTTTTTAAATCCCATGGATACGTATAGGTGATGTTGCCTATCGATACATGAACCTCGTAACTGGCCCTACATACAACGACATAATGAGGACAATCAGTGATTATTGAAGCTTGATCAAGTCAAAGATTTAGTTTCCGTGCTACAATGAGTAATAGTACAAATCAGATCATATCATAACTGATTCCATGATATCTTCAGAGTTGTTTTGAGATAATTTCCCAGCTTCTGTTTTGTTTTTCACAACATCATCACCGCATATCGAATGTTGTACATCTCTCATCTCATCTATTCACTTGGTGTGAAAATATACACCATTCATTGACGAGATTGATTGCAATCGAGGAAACGAACGCGTCACTAAATAAGTTGCTATTTTGCATTCGTCTCACGTTTCCATTTCCTCGAACGATTCTCAGTCCCATCAGACAGATCGTGACGAAACATATTTGTCACAAGACCTTGCCCCTATGTTACGTATGTTCACATCACCCTTGGAATCAGCAACGACGGAAGCTTTGATCTGACATTGTTTTCTCTCTCTTTCTCCCACAGGTCTACGTGGCCCTGTTCAAACCCCTCCGGGTGTCGCGCCATCAGTTCAAGAAGGTGCTCAACTGCATGAAGTTGGTACGCTCGCTCAAGTACCAGGAGATCTACGCACAGGAAAAGGTCACCAAGGTGGACAGCCTTTCGTTGGTCCTGTCGGGGAAGTAAGTATTCGTAGACGGTGCAACCGATTCTTAATACGCGGAATTGCAACCCTCCAATAACAAGGTCAGACTTGTTGTGGCGGATTTGATGCGTCGTCGCCGCAATTTTATGACGGCACTCAACCGTTCAACAAACAAAAACAACATATTTTGAACATTACGTTCAATTGAGCGAAATGACTGTTTTGATTATTATTCGCATTTGCTATTACTTTTTTTTTGCCACAAGATGACGCACGCGAGAAATGACTGTCTCAAATTTCCGCAATTTCAAACCACGAAAAAAATCTTTTCCTCGAATCACAGATTAACCCCCAACTGGTCGGTCGGGCGAAGTCCGTAAATTCGCGTAAATTGATTGGCGAAAAAAAAATGAGGGGAAAGAACTTTATTGCGCCCCACATAAAAAAAAAATATGACTCTATGCCGCACATTTCCTAATCTAGATTTGGCACTGTTGTGCCGCTCGCTTATCTGTCCGCTCAATTCTCTTTCTTTTTCCGTTTCTCTCGCGGATCGTTATCAAAAGCCCGTCGTCTCCACTCGCACACTCTCATTTCCACGGCAACAAACCACACCACGAAGCGACGACGGTGCCGACTGCGATGAATGCGAAACTTCGGCCAATGTCGTCATCATTTTTGAGAGATCGAGATCAACCTGTGTATTGGTGCTTTCAGCTGGGAGGGAAATGCCAAAAATTCACCCTCCTTATCACATGCGTTCGTTCTCGACGGTTGTTGACCCAGGTCAGTGATTCACTCTCACGGACCACAAGCGAATCGAATGACGTTTGTATGTTTCGGATGATGCGTGTGAGGGTGTGTTCGCTGGGTTTGAAAAATAATCGTGGCAGCCGCCGCGGTGGTCAGCTGGTTGAATACGCCGGTGATTGAATGTTCCGACGCCTCTTCGGCCGAGATGATTGACGACATTGAAAAGAAGCCGATTAATGTGGGCGGTTTTGAAATGCCGGTGTGGAATACCATGTGCCTCCATCGAAATTTTAGCGCGGAGCTGCCATGCGTCTATGCAATTAGTGATGTAATGTTGCTTTTACGCAGCGTAATTTGTTGAGTAGGTTGGCTGGTGGGTGTTGGTGGAAATCAATTTTTATTTTTATTCAAGATGAACATTTCAATAGGTCCAATTTGCTTCATTGTTGTGCTCACGCATGTTAATTTAGTTAATTCAATTGCCGACAACTTGTTTCATTGATTAAATTTCAAAATATGATGCGTGATGGAATCGTATCGGTCGATTAATCCTACAGCATTAATGTGGAAGGCTAAATTGCGTTAGCTTTACGGAGCCGAGATTGCAGCTCTTCGTTTAGGAGAATTTGGAGAAATTACTTGTGGTTTATCCGAGGTTAGAAGGGTTGACATTTTTTTTGGGAATGGATTGGACAAGGAACATCGATGTAATATTTTGGATTCCTATCAGAGAGTTATCGCCAAAACTCTTAAGTTATGTGATGTGATCAGTGTTTTCTTTTTGTGTTGACTGAGGCCAACGAGACACACAGTTTAAAAAAAAAACACGTAATTTTCTACGTTATCTAATGCACATAAAGGAAACGCTAGATTTGGCAGAAATTAATGGGAAATTTCATATAAATTTTGGCAGATAACGCCTAAACCTAGTCTTTTGTATGAAAGATTGCAAACATTGTTGTATGGCGCATGAAAGATTGCAAGCAATTTCATTGTTTACGCTTTCTTTGGTTTGATATTTAACGAGGATAAATTTTACGCGCCAGTGAAATTATTTTTTTTCTGTGCAACACAAACTAATAAATAAAATAGAAGACACAAACAGATTAAACTCTTATAGTAAACTCAGGTTTGTAAATGACTGAACATTGCCTACCATTGGGACTTTCCGTTCATAGCCTCTTGTTCAGTAACTACTGTACCTTCCTCCCTGTGGTGCTGACTATGTTACAAATAACCATAGAAAATATCGGGTGAAATTTGGAATTTCTTCCAAGTGTTACTCGGAGCTTTCTTTGAACTTGAAAGTAGAGAAAAAAATCAACACGAGCAACCCAAGCAATCAAAAATTCGAATTTTTCTTGATGTAAGAACTTTTGAAATAATGTGAATCTGAATCTAACAAGAGGTAATCTGAATAACAAGACACTTCACGTATAGGCAGAACTTAACTATAGTAAGTGTCATTAACATTTAAAGCACCTTGAGAGTTCAAAAAAAGATTCCTGTTGCTGTTCAACTCAGCCTTCAAGTTCATATGTTGTTAGCTGAGAACTTGCTTTGAACTATAAAAAAAATCAAACACATAGTTATATCGAAGTACCGTACTTTTAATCAGCGCAAAACTTCACAATACCTCTATTATGAACTACTTCCCTATTTTTTGAAACACGTTCTGAACAATACTTTTAAAAACATCAAAAAGATTGTTTACATTTGAAGAGTAATCTGGTTTTGTGCTCCAAGTTTTACGAGATGCAAGAGCAAAACAATGTTTTTTTTTTTTCAAAAACAATAACAAAAACTACAGCCCCATGAGTTGTTCGAAATGATGACGTAGGACTTCGCAACTAAATGTGTAGCCATTTGGATTGTACAAAAATAAAAAACAAAAATATTCATTAATCGAATTAATCGTATACGTGACGTTACTGTGTTATAGCCTGAAAAGCTACTGTTACTAGTGTAGATTTCAAGTTCTAACAACAGGGCAGTTTGGATAACAAAGTTATAAAATAATGATTGTTGTCTTTCCAAAAAATTCATTTAATATGATTGAATACATATGGTAACTTTATGTAGCCCAAAAATTATTGCTACAATTGTAGATCTTATGTTTTGAACTTAAGGACAGGTTGGATGACCTAGCATTTTCTACGATGTTCACATTATGTCTGTTGACCTTCCACAGTATTCAATGAATATTGTTAAATACACATTGTCCCTCTATATACTCCAATAACCTACTGTTACTACTGTAGGTATTATGTTCTGAACTCAAGGACATTTTGGATGACCTAGATCATCCCATTTTATCTTATAATGTTTTTTTACGATCAAAAATATTTCCTTAATATGGTTGCATACGTAGCGTAACTTAGTATACCCCACAAAGCTATAGTTACTACAGTAGATCTTAAGTTCTGAACTCAGTGACAGTTCGGATGACCTAGAACATCACAAAATTATCAAAATATGATTGTTGACCTTCCAAAAGGTTTATTCAATATGTTTGAATACATATCGATACCTTATATACAGTACTGGCAGAAATAAAGTGCTCACGTTGGTTTATGTTTATTTTCTCAATACAACTTTTTGATTTGCAGCGATTCAGTGGTAACATATTGGGTCAAAATGAATGACTTCAATTCTTCTTTCGAAATGAGAAACAACAAACGAAAAATTATTCATGTAACTTTATTAACAAAACAATAAACAAAACAACTTTTTAGTTCAGTTGGCAAAAATAAAGTGCTCATCCGTGATATGTTTACTTAAAAACCAAGAACATTGAATTTAATATTTCGTGTGACTTCCTTTAGCTTTGATGACTGCATTGAAGACGTCGAGGTATGCTTTCAACTAGGTTTTTCAGATGGTTCTCGTCGATTCTTTGCCAGGCGCACTCGAGGGCTTCGAAGAGCTTTTTTGTTTGTTACCCTCCTTTGTCAACTTCGCTGATCGAGAATTGACCATAGATTTTCAATTGGGTTCAAGTCTGGTGATTGCGGTGGCCATTCAAGAAGTTTTATGCGACATCCACGGAAAACGTCATGGTTTTACGGGCCGTGTGCTTCGGATCATTATCTTGTTGAAAGACAAACTTGTCTTCCAGTCCAACTTTCAACAAAGACTCCTCCAAGTTTTCATTAATAATGTCTATGTACCTATCAGCCGTCAGTATACCATCGATTTGAGTCAAATTACCAGTTCCAGACCAAGCAAAACACCCCCACACCATTATGTTTCTCCTCCATGCTTTACGCGTTTTTTGCACATTCCGGGCCAAAAGTCGTTCGCCAGGTTTAACCCACACTTTAGAACGCCCGTTCATTCCAAATAGATCAAACTTGCTCTCATCAGACCATAAAACTTGTTTCCAGGAACGCAACTGGTTTCTCAGCGTATTTTTTAGCGAACTCTAGCTGTTTAACTCTATTTCTCTTTGAATCAATGGGCGACGTACTGCCAATTTGCTCCTTAAACCTGCATCCTGAAGCCTGGAGCGCACAGTGCGTTCTGAAATAACAACTGCAGATTTCCCTTTATCACTCGGCTCGTAACTATTGGATTTTTCCTGGTTTCACGAATAACTCTAGTGTCTTCACGCGGAGTCGTGAGTCGCTTCCGCCCGTACTCAGTGAGTCGCTTCCGCCCGCGTCCATGTCTATCAGCTACTGATCCGGTTTCCTGAAACTTTTTCCAAACTTTGCGAACACCAGAATAACTCACTCCATATCTGACGGCAATTTTACGCACAGATATTTGCTGTTGACAGTCCCTCACAATGAATTTTCGTACGGATAGGTTAATTTGTTTCGAATCCATTTTCAATATTCAAACGAAATCCGAACCGGCGCGAACAGAACCAAAACAAATGTGCTGTGACAGTTTGGTAGGCAATGCCATGCAAGATGCAGTCAAGAAAATTATATGTCGGTTTTGAGCACTTTTTTTCTGCCAGGCGGAAAAACATTCACATGCATATGATACATCAGAAACTAAGCTATACAAACTTAATCATGATTTTGAATAAACAGAATGATAATGCTATACAAAAGCTGCATTTTGGTCGAATAGACTTTATATTTTTGCATCAATACAAAATTGGTATAATAATGGCAATCATTTTTTAGCTCGTGCGCACTTTATTTCTGTCAGTACTGTAGTCCTTAAAGCTACTGATACAACTGTTGATCTGAAGTTCTGAACTCAAGTACATTTTGGGTAACCAAGAAGATCTCAGAAAGATACGAAAATATTTAACGTTCACCAGCGAGAATTTAGAGATATGTATACGTATCTACAAATATTCTAAAACAATGCTTTACAGTACGTGGCATTTATTTTTTCTTCGTGAACTTCTTTATATTCAAGAAGTTCTAGGTCATCAATCATGCCTTAAACTCATATGTTTGAAATAATTTTCCAGATAGAAGAATTGATGTAGAACAAATTTTTCGAAGACAGTGCACGCTTTGATTCATTCTCTGATTTTATGCAGCCATATTCCTTTTAGGGTCATATTTGACCCCTTAGGCCTGAATCAGATTAATATACTTTTTAAGACAAGGTTTAAAATTTATAAATTTTTGAATAGTTTATGGCCAGAAATCAATAATTTTCTAAATTGGAAAATTTCCGATCGATTGGTGCATAATTTTTGAAAATCTCTTGTAAACGACTGAGATATTAAGGCTCAAAACCTGACCACTTTTCGTGACGGTCGCAATGCGATTTTTTGTACATAGTACCCCAGTATAGAAAACTAAGACGTAGTGTTACGTCAAAAGAATGGGTTATTTTATAAGCATCGTAAAAGACAGTTAGCTTGATGCGGTGCGGAAAATGAAGCTGTCACTCAACAAGGTAAGCTTAATTAATTTGTAGTAACGTTTAAGTTCTTTATGAACTATGAACGTTCGGGGGCGTATTCTGCCGTTAATCGCGATTAGGCGCCTTTTGGACTTTGTTCGTGTGTAGTCCTTCCCGTTCGATGGTACCGATTTAAAACGGCCGAGACACCGTAGAATGTACCATTCCCAGCTTCCTGCTGATGGCACGATGAGAAAGATCCGGATTTTCGAGGCACGTGCGCAACATTTCGCAACGATTACACATCTGCTAGTGAAACTCACACAGCATAAACAAATACACATTGAACTAAATCCACCCAAAGTTTCAATAGAAAATACTCAACGGGTAAAAAGTCACAGCCATTTAAAAGGTGGTTCAATTTGATTCCGTACAACCTTTAATAGAATAACCCATCTCGTACATTTGGCACAATGGCAACTATCCCGGTTTTAAAGGGGAGGACTCGAGTTGGAGTATGTATTTATGAGAACATCAATTTACTAAAGAAAAAAGATCATCAAATTGAACCCAATAAACAAAAATTTAAAATTAATCTGCGGCAGAGTTAAAGAAGAACACAAATGTCGAATGAAAATGTCTTTTGTTTTTTTGGTTTTGTTGAAATCCGTTTGAGGTCCTTTTTTAGCTGAATAGCATTCTCTACATCCTCTTAAACGAACCTTTCGTGAACTTCAAAGTTTTGTTTGAAATCGATAAGAATGCTGCTAGAAGCTTAAATATTGAATGTAAACTAGAAAGTCCAATTAATTGCTTAAAAAATTAAGCTCAAAAATTAATTCTCATCAAAACCTCCGATTTGCTGGTTGAGCCAAAATCAACATTTTATCAGAACTATTGATGTTCATTTTCGAAGTTCGAAGCAAGCTCTTCAGTAAATGTTTGTGAACTTCAAAGTACAATTGAAATTTTTTGCGAACTTTCAAGTAGGTATTAAATATTAGATGAACGTAGTAGAGAACCAGGTTCTTATTGTAAATAGTGTCATGTTATTCAGCAAGAAAATTCTACGGAACTCAATTTGAACCGAATTCGAACTTTTGGTTGCTTCGCTGCTCAGTTCATAATGTTTTCCTAAAGATCCATTGTTCAAATTCTCATGATTTTCCCTCAAAATCCATTATTCATCCGTGAACCTCAGTAGCGGCAGTTGTCCTCAATAACACTCATCATTTTTATCAACCACTCGATAAATTAAACGGATTAAAAACCAATTAGGCACATTTCAGAATGTTGCATCAGATTGGTAGCGTCAGGAGGCTCGCCGTCACATATCTGACTCATTTCATAATTCGCACCGTCCGCGGTATATTTCTTGTTATCAGGCGCCTTTTTGGCCCTCCAATCTATGATTCATGTTTATCCTACTCTCCAACGCAATTGCGGTGAAGAAGAATTGACACTTGTGTACCGAATGTCGCGTAATTGATGTGCACTCGTTCGGCAGCCACGTTTTTTCGTTCAATGATTTCTACCATGCGGGAAAGTCAAAGTCCCCGAGTTCCTGTGCACGCAGGCTGGACGCAGATGTTTTGACGTAAGCACACACGTTTCGGAAGAAAATAACATTAGGATCTAAGAATAACCTTCAGGTTCATATTTTCGGCTGCGGTGATGACAGGAGTGTCTATCGTCAAACGAATAGAGGCGGTTTTGCTTGGAATTTTAACGCATATTTCATCAAACTTACATTGAATGTGACTATTAATTCCTTCCGATTTCATGTTTTTTTCCAGATTGGTAGTTTCCCAGAACCAGAAGGCACTGCACATAGTCTTTCCGCACCAGTTCCTGGATTCACCCGAGTGGTTCGGCGTCTCCACGGATGACTACTTTCAGGTAATAGTTCGCTAAACTTTCGTTGACAATCGATTGCAACTCTATTTTTGCTTCACTTTTTAGGTTTCGATTATGGCCATGGAAGAGTCCCGGGTCCTGATCTGGCACCGGGACAAGCTGAAACTGTCAATCATGGCGGAACCATTCCTGCAGGCGGTGTTCGATCACATCCTCGGCCGGGATGTCGTCAAGAAGCTGATGCAGGTGACGCAGGTTGGTGGGAGGGAGGGTGATGGGTGGGCGTAGGAAACGATGGATTTGAGCGCGCATTTCCTTGGGGGATTTGGGTGTCCTTCGCTTGTGAAGGTGACTGGTAGAAATTCGAACGTATCGGCATGGTAGGCTACGTGACAAATGCGACCAGTAATCATCTTTGTTGTTCGAAACAACAGTACCCAAGGTTATTCGGTCTTTGGCACTCAAAAAGACCGGCAGTTTCGAAAGATAGGTTGTTTTGGAAATTGTACCTCAATTGGTGTACAGGATGGCGTGGGTGCTGATGCTGCTGTCCAGTCAACACAAAGTCGTATATGTTATCGGATATAAGAACAAAATGGAGGTTATATTTTTACATGCCTTCATTGAACTAAATGTAAAGTGATTGTATATAGTAGCCTCCACTCTTTACTCATATTAGATACCATCTATATTTGACTTATTGTTGGCTGAGTGCTGCAAAGGCATTCAACTCCGTTAATATGTCTTCGTTTGTCGAGCTGCTTGTACTTTCGAAAATTGACACATTTTTTCGAGATGGTGACAGCAGATTGTTTGTTGTTGATCACATAGCTGATTGTGACAGCTGATTGTTGTTTGTCTTTATTTGAAAGACTTTCAGCCGATATGACAGCTGAGTTTGGTCGGGAGAAAACACAGAAACTCACTAGAAACACCAACGTTTCCGAGGTTAAGTAGTATTTTTGGTCGACCCCACGAATTATAAGTGCAGTGCATACCAATTGTCATGCAAATGATCTACTTTGATTATGTAGATAAAGGCAGTCTTGATTTACTTGTTTACTTTATGAAATGTTTCATCAATCAATGCGCTTCTACATCTTCCTTGCCCAAATAGAAGCCTGCAACTACGGGTTGGATAGTTAGGTTTGAAAAGAGTCTTAACTAATTCATTTTGGAAATACTCATCTGGATCATCTTCAGATTTAAAAAGCCGCACTGAAACAGTTGGTTCATCCGGGACTTAATATACAACCATAGTTCAGAAACATAGTTCATTCAGCTGCATGACTACAGGTATACCTCGATAGTACGTACGTTTTGATTCGATAGTACGTACAGTCATGAGCTTAGATTTTTACCTTTCTTACAAATTAACCATTTACACAAGTTACGGCGGTAGGACATTATTTTTATTTAATATTTGTAACGGCCTTACAAAGGACTTGGTCTTGATTGCGTTGCGTCTCGTTGTGCTTATTTTTGTTTTGCTGGTACCACGTAGATTGGTTTTGAGAGTTTAAAATGGTGAAAACACAAACTAGTAGACTGAAGCGCCAAAAAGCTGCCATTGCAATCGGTTCATTGAGGATATCGAAAATAGGATGAACACCAGAGAGGTAATGGCAAAGCATAACATTCTATCTCGATCAACAATTGCAACAATCAGACAAACGAAGTAGAAAATCTGAGAAAAAGCAGTGCAGTCAGAAGGATCAATCGGTAAATATATTACTTTTATTGAAAAGCGAAGGTACATCCATGAGTTCATCCAAAGACATGACATTTGTTTGTTCAAAATCATTGGAGAAATTTTCAAGAAATGTTGCGGCTGCAGAAGATTACGTCAACAAAAAACTACAAAAACGAAAAAAAGCAACTATCACTATCTCAGATTTTCAACGCGGATGAGAGTGGCCTGTACTTTAAGGACACTCCAATTACCACTTTCATCGATAAAGATGCTTCCTGTGCTCCGGGTCGGAAGGTATCAAGAGAATGAATTACCCTCATGCCATGTTCAAACATGGATGGATTATTGAAGCTTCCATTAATGTTAATTGGTAAATCTCAAAAACCAACGGCACTGAAGTATGTTTGGCAAATTCTTTACTCGGCTTCTAATAATGCTTGTATGACAAATTTTTTGTTTAAACAATGGTTGTGGAATATGTGTGTCTCGCGTCACCTGATTTTTTGAAGAATTTAATCGGCCTATTAGGGTCCTGATGGTTCTTGATAATTGTTCTGCTTTTTTCAATGGCAGAGAATTACAAACCGTAGATGGGAAAAATCTGGACCAAATTTCTATCGCCTAACACGTTAAACTTGTTCAACCTAAGGACCAGAATATAATACATATGGGCACAGCGAACTACCGAAAAACTCGTATGCAAGAGATGATGGCTCGAACCGGAGAATTCCACGAAAATCCAAAAAATATCACCATAAAGATGCTATTTTTTGAGTAGCTCACGCATGGGATTGCGTTCCAGGGGATGCAATAAGGAAACCCTGGAACATGTATGTTCTGGTAGCTAGCGATGATGAAGATGACCTGCCATTATCTATACTCCAGGATAAATTGCGAAGCATTTCTCAGAAAACTCTCGAGCCTAGAACTCAAGAAGAAAAAGACGAATATTTCGAAATTCTAAAGGATTATGATATAGTGGCACATACACCGGGAATAATTTGACGTTACAAGGAAAAAAAACCGTGACCTGCAGCCATGAATTCGTGAACAAGCAAAAATACACCGTGAACTGAATCATGTAATCGGGAACTAGTTCATGTTTTTGGGTAAAAATCATGAAAACGTGAACTAGTTCAAGCTCAGTTTTCATTTTCGTGAACGTTTTTGTTTCTGTGTACCAACAATCGATGAAAAAATAAGTTTTTCGATGATCCTGCTAACTTCAATCAAGGTTCTAGAGTTTCTCATGTAGAGCGGTTCCATATCATTTCAGCAACGAGTAATTTTCATATTTTTTTATTTGCATGAAACCTTGCATACAAGTTTTGGGGAAGAAAAACGCCGTTTTGCATACTTGGTTCGCCATTTTGAATCTAGCCTTACTTATGAGAAGGGCCTATGAAAAATGCACATGATATCTTCAAACAATTGTATCTCGGAAACGGTTTGTCCGATTGATTTGGTGACTTCGGCGAAGTTTTAGACAATTGTTGGTGCTATATGGAAAAAATATGCACGGTAAAAAAAAGTTTGGTTTTTGTGTTTTGAACTAAAATATAGATTTTCCCTTAAAAGTTACATGTCAATAATTTTTTTATTATTCTTTTGTTATAGCTGACTGAAAATGCTATCTAGTGCACAGTGGGTTGTTCTGGAGAAAAATAGGTTACAATGAAATTTTTTTTTTTTTTTAATTACAATTTTCAAAAAAGCTATTAAGAAAAGTCAAAAAAGTTTGTCACCCTAATTTTATGAAAGTACATCAAATTTGCAAGCAAAAAGTACTTCGGTAACATTTTTCTAAGATGCACCGTTTAGAAGATATTACTGATTTAATATTGATTTTTTTGATAACTTAATCAGTTTTGGCACTTTTCGGATGTACTCCGTGTTTTTCCAGTTTCAAAAGTATTTTTTTCGGAAAGATTGGAAAATTTTGAGTTAAAATGACACTGACAGCTTAAAGATTCGAGTGAAATTCTCTGCCTTAAAAGTATTTTGAAAAACAAGTTACAAAATCCCACTATCAGGAACAATGATTTCTTCAAGTTATTTTTGGTGTATTGTGTTGAAACACAAAAAATGTATTGTGTATTGTGTTGAAACACAAAAAATAAAAACTGGAAAAATTTCCCACTTGTTCGTGGAATCGCTCTGTAGCAGAAATAAGCAATGAGGATTGAGTTTGATTTTGAGGTACGCAGGAGGGAACGGATAGCCGCTAAATATTCAGTTTAGTTTGCTTCCAATACGGCTTAACATTCTTGAAAAAGTTGCTAGTACATAACAAAACTCACTGATTGACCGTGTACAATTGATTTTCCTTATCCTATCCGAGAAAATGGATTTTGTTCTTTAAAACTAACTTGAAATAAATGATAACAACTACAACATGTTTTTTGTATCCTTGAAATAAACAAAAACCCTGAACTTATCCATCTGACCCTTTTCGTTTTGATTTCATGTGTTCAAGATGCTTCCAATGCGGTACCGAAACATGACAAAAAGTGTGTTATTTGATCCTGGGCACTAAATTGAGTTATCATTGATCGTGTTTTCGAATGCTGATGTGATTTTATGTGTTGCATGAAATGGTTATGTCAAGTTAAAAACTGGCTACTTTCCCGGGAGTGTCCGTAAAATGACTGTAAGGTTAAGCAATGTGGTCTTGGAGTGTCGGAATGACAATCAATGAACTCATTGTTGTATGTCCATTTGATTTGAAGTATCGAATGGTGGTTAAGGGGTGTTTCTTGCAACCTTGACTCATGTCCCGCCGATATTCTCGGAACCAGTTGATCGATTCCAAAACTGTTCTATTGCGTTGCATGAACCGGAAAACCACTCATTAGGCGATTGTTGTGTTGAATTCCATCCAGTAATTGCCGAAAGCTTTTTAAAAAACGCGCACGCACACATACACACACTCACACACACACACACACACACACACACACACACACACACACACACACGCGCGCGCCCATTTTCTTGTCTCGTCCAGCTCATTTGATTGGTATATGGTATGATAGTGTAATCATTTCTTTTTCGGTTTTAACTGCCTTAATATGACAAAACATATATTTATTTGGTAAAATGTTTTGTTTCATATCATTGAAACAATTTTAAAACACTATTCAAAAACATTTAATTTTTTTTATTGTGATTCGATAATACGTACGTTTCGATAGTACGTACACAAAACGAGGCGCAGGTGTACGTACTATCGAGGTATACCTGTAGTGGTAGATTTGATGAAGCTGATGACAATCTTCATGTTGTTGTATCAATTTATTAGTTTGCGAGCGAATGAGACGTCTAGTGTTCAGTAGAATGTCTTAGTTTGCTTGACCTTGTGCCCCACGACCGGTCCAGGAACTTACTAGGAAAGCAATGTAACCGCGTTGATGAACCTCTCCGTAGATCGGATCACAAGCCTCAACTTCTCTTTGATGGTGTTGTGGCGATTGCTGAACTGGACATTCCGCCTCATGTTAACTTCAAGCGGGCTTGGACCGTGTCGCAGGACTTGATCGGAAGTATTTGGAATTGGTTTTCCCAGGCGCAAGTCAACTGTTGCCTTTTCATGGAATTTTGATTCCGAGTCGATACAAGATAATGATCAAGCAAAGCAGCTATGGTTTCCCCTTTGACAAGCTTCATGAGTCATATCTTGAGTGTGTCAACAATCCACTCTGCCTGTCCATTCGGCAGCGGGTCGACAGGGGGAGACATAGAACTTGCCAGCGACGTCCTGGATGGAGAGGTTAGGATTCCGCTTAAATTTCATCGCCACTTTCTTCGTCGTCGCTGCCACGTCCGGATTACGATTGCCGCCGCTTCCAGGCTTCTTGGCGGTCGACAGACGCTCCCCGAGCACATTAAAAACGTTTGTCACGGTCGATTTGGCCACATTCAGCAATTTTGCCAGCTTGGCGTGAGAGACGGATTCTCTTGCTGCGCGAGCAAAATTTTGACACGCTGCTCCTCTTGCTTTGTCGTCGTTTTGAAAACTGGAGAGCAAACGGTAAAAACTCATCATAGCAACCATTGTACATACACTCACCTTTCAAATGAAGCATTTCAGGTTTTTTAAATGCATTTTTTACAGAAATACACCAATTTGAAGTTGACCAATTTTTGCGCGTTCCAAACTTCATTGCCTAAATACCATACTAATCGATCGATTCACTTACGTTGAGAAACGGGTAGTTCGAAACGTAAACTCCCGGGTGATTACCTTGTTTTACCAGTGATGTTCGCTGGAAAATCACCGTCTCTTGAAGCACTGGTTGCTACAATTTTTGCCCCGTTGTTTTCCAGATTTGCTCAGAGCTTATTGTTGTGAACTGGACAAGTAAACTGTTGAGACCCTTTACTTGAATTTGAGCTATGAGCTGTTGCTCTTTGGAGCGGCAGGAACGTAGTTGGAAGTTGGAGTTCAGCTCTTGGACGGACTCGACCATTTGCTCCGTGTTGTAGAGCTTCCATCATCGGACGGTTGCGTGGAGGTATTATAACACGGATTGCACCAGCCTGGTGGAGTAGTCTGCGTAGGAGCTGCCTCGGCTGCTACAAAGCGTTGTTCTTCGGAAACTGACGTTTGATTGGCCTGACGGGTGTTTGGAGAGAGCGTTGGCAGATTCAGCACTTGGTGTCAGAGTGACGAGAAGTGCTCCTAGGTCATCGGTGTAGTCTATTAACGTTTATCAAGCTAGATCATTGTGGACACCTGCTTGCGGATTGACAAAAATTTCGCCCTTTTGAGGCAGGATTGATTGTTGACCTCATGATTGGCACACTTGGCACACTTCGACTCAGTAGCTTCGCCCATAGGGACGACAGTCTGTCGGAGTGCGCTGAAACTTGCCACATCGAGGTTTCATGAGGCAGTTCCGGTTTTCGTGGTCAAACGCAAGGCAGCTTCCTCGAGGACTTGATAATTTTCGGGCGATACCGGTCTCACTCAACAGTGATGTTGAATAGTGCCCGTAGGTTTTGAAGGTCCACCGTCGTGAGGGAACCCTTTGGTCCCGATGTTGCTTTTGCTCTTGGTGAGGGGAACACCTTCAGTGGCTTCAATGCCACCGCTTGCAGTTTTCCGATGAATGCCTCCGGAGAGTTACCCGGTAGGCCACCCAGAATCACCTTCATTGGTTTGCTTCAGAGGGAGTCGCGAGTGAAGAACCCGTGCTGCTAGGCGAGTTGCTGTGTGTTGAATCCATACTGCACAGTTTGAAGCGCAGATGGATTTGAAAGGCTGTCAGGCCGGTCCTGATTGCAGTGATTTCGAGGTTGTAAAGAGGGGGGGGGGGCTTCCCCTTGTTTGGTATTTAATGTACGGCCGGTAGTACGGCAAACTTGTTGTTCGTCAACAGTCTGGCGGTGTGATTCGCCAGAACAGCATCATCGTGATGTAGTTGCGTGGAGCTGCCCGGATGTTGACTGGCTTCGGAGATAAGTTCCGTCGATCCGTCGGGTGGGATTCGGGGTCAAGTGGCTAGCGGCATCACCCGTCGTTCAAGCGATTGCCATGAAGTGACTATACTGGTCCACTGGGTCTAAGTTGTCCGTTGTAATTTGCTTTATGTTCAATGTTCAGTCTGTGCAACCTCGAGTTGAAGACGGTGTAAATGTCTTTAAAACTGGACGAGCGGGAGTGCTTGCAAAACTTTACTACGCTACTTTTTGGCTATCTACCAGGAGCAGATGAGCAAGTTCTGGTGATAATCTACTACCGAGACAAGAAATTGCGAGAGAAACGGACTGTCGAGTAAAAGCGGAATATGTATCTTCGGAAAGGAAGCGTAAAATACGTGCGGTCTAATATTTACAATCGGTGCTGTTCACGCTCTCGAAAGAGATCTTGGCTGTCTTGCTATACTTGTTAATCTTCATCGAAGGTCAAAGCTTGCTGCTTGATGCTCTGTTACAGGATTCAGCGCAACACTCCTAGCAACGAATGATTCCATTGAACTTCTATAGCAACAGTATCTTAGGAACCGAACTTTGCTGCAAGGACCTGCAGCGAGGTAGACGTGCGGTAATTGTCTGTGGAGGTCAAAGGCACATATGCAGCCGATCCTGAATACTGTAATACTGATAAATGGCGTTCATCCCTAAAATCAGTCTAACCTTAGCCTTTATTTCAAAATGTTTGACCGTTCCACCCTTTATCTCAATTTCAATTTAAGGCGATGCACAGTGGGCAAGAACTGATGAAAACTAAGAAAAAATCTGTAACTTTTGTCGCTTTTAAGCGCGGCTTGTAAACACGGCCATTTCCGCTTGGAAATTGTCTGGGGAATCGAATGAAACTGGTTTCAATAACCGCATGGATATGGTTGTGGGGTTATAGACATCTTTGCACTGCGATGCTCAAGATCAACAAAATTGTGCTAGTCCCATGTGAAATTTCCTGAAACATCGAATAGAAGCTGTTTCATTTACAGCACGGCTCTGTGACTGATTTTACCTCACTTCCCCTTGTATTCTTGAAATTTTATAGATATCTTCGCTCTGAGTGGGTCAGAATCAACAAAATAGTGCTAATCCTATGTAAAATTTTCTGAAGAATCGGATAAAAGTTACATCTACCGCACGGCTCTGTGCACAAAGATATGGCTGATTTTACCCTACTTCCTCTTATATTATTGCATGATTTATAGATATCTTTGCTCAGAATCGCTCAAGATCAACAAAAAAGGACTAGTGCAACGTGAAATTTCCTGGAAAATCAAATAGAGGTTGTTTCAATCACCGCACGGCTCTGTGAACGAAGATATAGCTGATTTCACCCCAGTTTAACCTATATAGTTGAATTATTTACCCAAGAATATAAGAGGAAGTGGGGTGAGATCAGCTAAATCTTTGTTCACAGAGCCGTGCGAAATATGAAACAACCTCTATTCGGTTTTCCAAGAGATTTCACATAGGACTAGCCCGATTTTGTTGGTCTTGAGCCACTCCGAGCAAAGATATCTATAAATTATTCAATAATATAAGGGGAAGTGGGATAAAATCAGCCATATCTTCGTGCAGCTGTGCAGAAAATTCCACATGGGCCTAGCACTATTTTGTTAATCTTGAGCATCTTCGTGCAAAGATGTTTCTACGTTATTCAAGGATATAAGGGGAAGTGAGGTAAAATAAGCTCTATAACTCTACAACCATATCCGTGCGGTGATTGAAACCAGTTTCATTCGTTTTCCCCGACAATTTCCAAGCGGAAATGGCCTTGTTTACAAGCCGCGCTTAAAAGCGACAGAAGTTACAGATTTTTTCCTTAGTTTTCATCAGTTCTTGCCCACTGTGCGATGTGTCGAAAAACCATTGTTGATATTACTTATCAATACAATTAACCGATGGCAGCTGAATTTGCTGGCAGTCACATACAGGAGGCGATCGAAATCAAAATACCTGGGCAGTCGCAGTAAATGTACTGTGTTTTTATATAATTTTCATAACGTATTACATATTTCATTATGACTAATTTTAACACACGCAAAAGTGAACCGGCATAGAAGAAAATGTCATGACATTTTTATACTGCTTTTAGAGATGACAAAACATTTCTGCTGCCACGAGTCGATCTTTTCAAAAATGTTCTGATATATGTCGCTCTGAATTTCGTTGAATTTCGGCTTATTATAGCATACCAAAGATTATCAAATAAGTACGTTTTCAATCATGCTATCAAATACAGTGCAACGCAATTTCTAAACAGTATTTTTTTCGGGAACTTTGACATTTTTTTCTGCATAACCTCATCTTGAACCTTTCCCTTTCCCTTTTCCTATGTATTCATTACGATGCAATCAAACTTGGTTAACAAACTCGAGTACAACATAAGCGCTCTTGTGTTTTGCTTATCATCTGCATTTAGTGTCACTGTTAGCTTACATGTTGACAGTCCGGATCGTTTCTTTGCTCTTTGGATTATTGTGTGGGACTATCTCATATCGAATTCGTTTTTGAACCTAGGTTGGAACTAGTTGTCATTGTTAGTGCAAACCTCAATCCGATACGAGTTACAAATACAACCATACTCACTGACGTTTATCACACAACAAGCCGACAGAATTTTGATACCCAATTCAGTTTGGAACTGGATCAAAAACGAATTCGCTACCAATTTGTTTCCGATATATCTGATGGAAAGGTTGGGATTGAGGTTGGAAATGCTGGCCACCATTCTTCCGGTCGCTACGACTTCCTGGTTTCGGTTTCCTCTTGATCCCGGCTTCCTGGTGGTTTAAGACCTTCTCTAAATATTTTCATAACATTCATCATTTGGCAATATTAAGGGCATATGCTGAAGCATTCTTGACGGCAGCCATTACCTCAACATTTAGAATTGATATAACTAAGAATTTGTACTAGATATTGAAAATTTAATCATATCAGTTTGTATGCTTACTTGCTGTGAGCAATCTGATGCAGTTCGATTCGATGTTCATTCATTAACAATCGAGATTTATCAATTTGAAAAAGCAAGGTAAGTTTGCGAGAGAGAGATAAAAGATAGGAAAAAATAAACGGAGCAGCAATTCACCTTAAGTGGTTTTGCTAAGTCGGCGTGGGATTAATAAGGATGTTGCTTGTCTGCGTGCAAAATTTTGATACGCTGCTCTTCTTGCTTCAACGCCATTTTGACAACTGAACAGAAAATGGCAAAAACAAAATTAGGCTTTTTGACGTTTCATCACCTTTCCCTGTCTTGCAAATGCAGAGGAATAATGGTTTGTTTTCCTCCTAATGATTTACCTTCTTATTTGCACTCCTTTGATCTAAATGGCGCTGCAGTGTGTGTGCGTTAAACGTTACTAAGCCTAATCGAGTCAACATTCCGTACGCATACACCTACAAAATGAGGGATGTACAGGTTGTTTAAATGCACGATTAAAAAAAGTAATTCATATTTGACTCGACTAGTGTTGATCGTTCCATTCTTTGGTTTTTGAACTAGAAAGCCGGTCTTATTCGCCTCGCGAATGAATTCAATGTTTTTGAAATTGTGATGAATTAATTATTTGGTTCTCCTTTATTCAAACATCTACTTAACCACCACGGAGTATGTTGCCATTTATAGAAAAAAATACTGGAACTGCGAGTTTGACCATCGGTTAGTTGAAACTGCCAAAATCCATTGATTAGCCGCAAAAAAGGTAGCTTGATTTGAGGTCTAATTGACCCCTGGGTTGGCGACTTAAGATTAAACAAATATTGATATACTAACCTGTTCTTAAAACTCCACCCAACAGGTCAGTGAAACCATGGCCCAGAGCAATGGCTACATCTCGTCCGGCTATGGTGAAGACGCCGAGGACAAACCGATGCTTGTGATGAAGAACAGCAAATCCAGTGACAACGGAGGCCACGGTCTAACGGCCCTCATCAACCGGCAGCTGCAGGGTAAGTACTCCTTCGGCACTAGCTGAACTTGTCCAATGTCCTACTGCTAGGCTACGGGTGCTTTGTTCCAGTTTCGCGTTTCGGTGGATTAGTTTAGCTTCCTAAATAGTTAATTCGATTCGATTCAATTCGTCTCTAAGTGTTCGGTTTTGGTTTTTGATATTTTGCTCAAATTAGCATTTCACATTTTTCATAGCAAAGCGCTTAAAACTGTTAGCAGCCAGATTAGATATACTGTTTAGCGTTTTTTAAATGTTGTTTGATTATTAGATTTCAAAGAAAAAATAGAGATGTCAAAAGTTACTTAAATACTATTCGTTAAATATTTTCAACTGTTCTAAACTATTCTTCACCTTAAAGAACACCATCATGATCAAATAAAAAAAAAAAGATCGGCACTGTCGAAACCATCATCTACCCTAATCCACCATCTTTATCAAGATTAACCCAGCTCAACTCGCTTGATTTACTTCAAGCGCTTAATTTTAGGTTCAACCTACATTTGTTTAATCGTTCTTCCACCTTTTTATTTTCACGAAACTTCTACCCCTTCTTCCGCATCGTCACATCACGCACGCTTTTTACCTTGGTTTACAATCACTCGCCGGAAAAACCGACAAACAAACAAACAAACAAACAATCAAACAAAATCGCCGACGACGACGACCGCCAGAGGAGAGCGCCCCCCTGCTGCTGAACCCGGCCAACCCGACGCCGCTGATGTCCCTCCACATGCGCCTACTGCATTCGGTCGAGAATAAATTCATCAAAAAGATCTACGACGTGTGACGTCCGGGCGCTGCCATGGCAACTGGCGGCCGCCTACGAACGCCTACAAACCGGATCCGCGTAGAAGCAATCAACGAATGTTACACACATTTTGTCTAGTCCTTTCAATTTTTTCGGTGTTTATTTTCGTGTATTTTGCGTTATTCTTTTTTTTTTTTTTGGAAATCTTCAAACCTCAAACATCGAAGCGGCAGTCGAGCGGGACGATTTTTGTACACAAAACTACCTGTTTATTTTTGCTTTGCTGCCTGTTTTTGAATCCACTGTATTTCGGTAAGTTTACACATTTTTTTTTCCATAGTTTCTTTTTTTGTCAAACTGCAACTCTTTTCTACTAACTTTTTTCCTACAAGCGTTGGATTTGTTTTGAACTTTTAACCGCATTAAATGCCAATCCGCGTCCCGTAACGTCAGCGATAGCAAATAACCACCGGAACTAACCGTTACTCATGCCATCTTTCTTTCTCTTTCTCTCGTTCCATTGTCTTTCTTTTCAAACAAATAACCAAACATTCCCCGATTTTCTGTGTGTCACCATCAATCATCACCCAAATGCAATTTTGCCTTTGCGAAAAAATCCTAGCCCTGCCTAGGATATCCAAATATTACTACTGTGGTAAGTTCCCGTAGGAGTTCTCCAAATGTCGTATTTTGGCTTACTTTATCTATTTTTGGTCGCATTTTAAATTTTTCACTACACACAAAATCTAATTTGTCGAAAACTTTTGCACATTTTCAGTTTCTTTCGGTGTTTAATTTGCCAAATTGGTTTCGCTTATACAAGTGATAATTGCTGTTTCAGTGTTCGGAAAATCTATTTCATTTCATGTTTAAACTTGTGTTGCGTCTATAAAATTGCTTTCTAAGATAAATGAATCATAAGGTCTGTATTCACATTAATAAGGACACCTTCCAATCACTATACAGTACAGGGTGTCTCACAAAAGGTGTCACCATTTTTCAGTATCGGTTTATTTCACCTGGGTAATTTTAACAGCGGAATTGGTTATACCCGTTTTGAGTGTATTCCTTTGACAGCTTATCGCTGAAGATAAATAAAAGATTCCGTTTGTTTATGTTTATCAGCTTCTATGGAAGCCATAAGAAGGCAACTTTTAAAATTACATTTGCAAAAGCTTAGACCGTCTCAGATATTCAATAGCCTTCAGCAGTTCGGAGTACCTTGAAGCGGTTCAAGGAAACTGGAAATGTCCACATTCAACTCAAAGGAGGTGCCAGACGAACTGTCAGAACGAAGAAAACGATCAAATGTGTAAGGGAGCGAATAAGACGTAATCCTTCAGTATCTGGCCATAAAATGAGTAAATAATTTCAACGAACTGGTTCCTCAGACATAATCTGGAATACAAGCCGTACAAGAAACAACAGGTTCACGGGTTTACGGAGCGTCAAAAGCAAGCCAGGGTGCAAAGAAGCAGAAATCTTTTGGCTTTGGCACGGTGACTGCGAGATTGTATTGTCGGATGAAAACCTCTTCTCCTTTAGGACAGTCATAATCAACAAAATGATCGTGGGTATGGCAAAAGTCTTGCCAATATTCCAAGAGATAAACTAGCTGTAGAACGCTATCAGAATGTAACAATAGTCATGGGGCGCCGCTTCACGAAAAGGAAAACTTCCTCTTATTTTCATTGAACCGAACGTAAAAATCAAAACTGAATATTACATCGAGCAAGTTTTGAAGAACCATCTGCTTCCTCATGCTTCAAAAAACTGGGAATACATCATATTGTTTCCAACAGGACTCACCTCCAGCTCACAGGGCAGAGAAGACACAAGCGTAGTGCGCGGAAAATTTGCCCGATTTCATCACAAGCAAAGAACTTCACCGAATCTCAACCCACTTGACTACTTTGTTTGGGGTTATATGCTTCAAAATATAGGCCCTACGAAAGGGCTTACTTTAGATCGATTCAAGCAATATTTGATTGATATTTGGGACCAAATTCCTCAGGAAATCGTGCGTGCCAGCTGACATGGGTTTAAAAAGCGTTTGCGCAAAGTTATCAAGGAAAAGGGCGAGAGATTCAAATTGAACAAAAATGGTTTATTTCTATAACATGTATCTAACGGGTGTCCACTAAAAAATGAGAATGATTTCAATACTTTTCCATCAGAACAAAAACGGCCGCATAGAAATGTCACTTTAGATGAATGAATCGTTGCACTCTCCAGAAAATTTTCATACACTCTTATTTCACTCTAACATGTTCAGTCGTGTTCAGCATGCCGTCGAAACAGGAAGAACTGCGCGCGCGCGTTGTACAATTCTTTCAAGCGAACGAAGGTCGTGGAAAAAAATACACGGTGGACCATTTTTGTCGTGAAAAAGTTCCGGTATCCACCGTATACCGTATCCTGGCATGCATGAGAGTAACCCGGAAGAAAGGTTGCGGCCGTCCAGCGAAAATAATGAATGAGAAAACGCTCCGCTCGCTGCGCAGCATGTTCAACAACAAGGATTCGGTAAGTCAACGGGAAGCAGCCCGAAAGTTCCATTGTTCGAAGTCACTCATCTGCAAGACGCTAAAGAAAGAAGGAATAGTGTGTAGAAAGAAAACCAGATCCCCAGAGTACACAGATGAGCAGATTCAAACCGTGAAATCCCAATGCCGCTGGATGACTCGGAATTACGGCGGAAAATCTTTCGTTCTGGACGACGAAAGCTACTTCCTCTTTCGAAGTCTCAGATACCGGGAAACGACCGATTCTACACTAAGGACAAATCTACTACTCCTCCAAAAGTAATGTATAAGTTCAAGCACAAATTTGAATCGAAGGTTATGTTATACATCGTAATATCCGATAAGGGTATTTCGAAGCCGTGGTTCAAACCAAGCGGTTTGGCCATCAACCAGGAGGTGTACCAAAGAGAGTGTTTGCAGAAAATACTCATCCCATTTCTTAAACAACATCACTCGGATGGCAAATACGTGTTTTGGCCGGACAAGGCATCATCGCACTACGCAAAAAAACGCTAACGTTTTTGGAGAGCCAAAATATACCATATGTCCCAAAAGACCGGAATCCGACAAATTTGCCACAGTGCCGTCCTATCGAGGATTTCTTCGGTCTTTTGAGCTCCATGGTATACAAGGATAATTGGAAGGCCAAGAACACCAAGCAACTTACCAACAGGATCAAAAGCTGCATCCGAAAAATCGATGTGGCTGCCGTCCAACGGTCATGTTCCAGCATAACGACTAAGCTGCGCCGCACGGCGGACCACGGACCATATGACAATATTCACTAAACTTAGTTTGAAGATTTAAGTTGACCCTTTTAATAAAATAAATCAGTTTGAACAAAACTTCACTGGTATTTTTTTCCTGACCCATTCTTTTCGTTCTCATTATTTAGTGGACACCCGTTATCAAATGAGAAATAAATGCTATGATTTGGTTGATTTGTTTTGCTGTAATCCCATTTTTTGTTTTAGTGACACCTATTGTGAGACACCCTGTATAATCCTGATTTGCCTAAAAGGGATTTATCAAAATCCACAGTTCACGGTTTGCTCAAATCATTTTCGTTTCGGAACGTTTAACGGTTGAAAGGAAACCGAAAAATGTTAAAATCAATGGACGTGCTGATCCTGTCATGGACCGAAAGGTGAAGAGGATATTTTAGGAAAATCCGAAAAACTCTGTTCGAACGGTGGCTCATAAATAGAAATGTCACCTGGTTTTGTTGTCCAAAAATAAAAACAGCGTTTGGGGCTGAAATCACTAAAGTTAAAAATAGTTCCAAATTGCAACGGCAAACAGAACTTGACAGCAACATCACGGGTTCGGCTTTTGTGCTGCGTATATTTGACGATGTTTTCATGCGTTGTTATTGACGATTAAATATATGTCCTCGAAGATTTCAAGCAGCTTGTAGGACTTCTTATCTATTCTGCTATGGTCAATAATGCTACATTTGAGCATTTCAAGGCGATGGAGACATTTAAATTTCGTGTGGCAGACAGAGTAAATCGTCCATCACCGTAGACACAATCAACAAGGAGATTTACCAGAAAAAGATCCTGCAAAAGCGATTGATACGTTTCATCAAAAAACTCAAAGAAAAGCTTTCGTTCTATCCTGATTGGGCATCGTGCTATTATGCTAAAACTGTGATAAATTGTTATGATGATGCAAATCGAGTGAATATTGTACCAAAAACAGCAAATCCACCAAATTGTTCAGAGTTACGATCAATCGAGAGATATTGGGCTTTAATGAAGCGGAACCTTTCTGGAAAGAAACAAGAAATCAAAAATATCAAACACTTTCAACAAATTTGAACAAAAAGGAGCTATTCTTTTTGTACCCGTCGGTTCGATTTCGAGAACCATTTTCACTGGGCTGTCGTCCGGAATTCTTATGACATGCCCAGCCCATCGTAGTCGACTGATTTTAGCGATGTAAACGATGGGAGGTTCTTGCAGCAACTGACGCAACTCGTGGTTCATTCGCCTCCTCCACGTGCCGTTTTCCATCTGTACCACGTGCCGTTTTCCATCTGTACACCGCAGATCGTACGCAGCACCTTCCGTTCAAAGACACCAAGGGTGCGTTGGTCCTCCACTAGCAATGTCCATGTTTCGTGGTCGTACAGAACTACAGGTTTAATTAATGTCTTGTAGATGGTCAACCTTGTAGTTCGGCGGACTTTGTTCGATCTTAGGGTCCTTTGGAGTACAAAATAGGGACGATTGCCAGCCATAATGTGCCTTTGTATCTCTCAGCTGCTGTCGTTATCGGCGGTCACCAATGATACACGAATTCGTCTACTACCCCAATTTCATCACCGTCGATCTGAACTCGTGGTAGGAGGCTAACATTGTCTTCTCATGTGCCTCTTCTCTTCATGTATTTTTTCAACACATTAATCACAAGTTCAATCCTATCAACTTCAGCCTTATGTCTGTTGTAAGTTTCCGCCATCGTCTCAAAGTTAAGTGCTACGATATCAACGTTGGACAGACTTCCTGAAGATCGTGCAACCAAAATCCACCAAATTGTCCAGAGTTACGACCAATCGGGAGATATTGGCTTTGTTGAAATGGAACTTTTCTGGAAAGAAACAAGGAATCAAATATATCAAACATTTTCAACATATTTGAACAGAAACGACAAGTACGATATCTGAAGGGTCTGTACAAAATTCAATGGACGGAGTTAAGCGCAAAGATCGAAACTTGTATTCAACAACCGAACAAACTACCGGTTGGACATCGTGAATGGTTAAATCATATGCCATGAATCTGAAATAAACAACAACAATGGAAATATATTGTGAAATATGTTTTTTTAATAATCATTTATTTGTACAGGCTCAATCGAATTAACTTTACAGAGCCAAATTTTCTTATTTTTATACATCATTTATCGAGCCGATTACTCGCGGCCGTCTCGAGGTTAATAGGAATTACAAATGACGGATGGGAAAGAGGATGGGAATTTAAAGTATGGTTTACATAACACATGAAATTTAAATTCTAAATTATCTAAACACGTATAACTATATAAGTTTTGGTTTTCTTTTGACTGGAACATTTTTTGAAAGAAAAAAAAAATACACACACACATACACATATTAAAAAAAAACTTATAGTAAACATACAGGTTAAACTAACTACAATCTCATGCTAATGCTAGTCAAAAACACATAAATGAGTTTCATGTACTCCAAATCACGTACAGCCAAAATATCTCGAATTGGCATATTGGGTTGTCTATCTCGAGCCCGAAGGGAATCATAAAGCTCAGATCTGACTCTACGATGTTCAGCACAAGACCAAATAACGTGATCTACGTCCTGTTAGCCTTGTCCACACTCACAGAGATTGCTATCGCTCAGCCCAACCCGGTATAAATTAGCGTTCAAAGAATACTGATTGGACATGAGGCGAGACATGACACGAATGAAGTCTCGACCCACATCCATCCCCCTAAACCAAGATTTCTTCGACACCTTTGGGATGATAGAATACTCCATTTATGCTGCCAGCTGACGAGTGACTGTTGACGAAAAAATAGAAAAAAGCTCGTTGAAGGCGGTTTGTCGATCATAAAAATCGCCTTTCAGGCCGCCCACCTTTGCAAGCGAGTCCGCTTTCTCATTGCCAGAATTGAACAATGAGATGGGACTGCCACTCTAAGGTGATGATAAAATAACGCGAAGATAAAGCACTTAGAAGCTCCTGTATTTTGCGAAATATGTGTTTACCTCCAGTTTTTAGGTATCCGGGTTATTGGGGATACTGACCTTATTTACGGATGAAATATCCTGATTATTTATTGAATTGCTGTTAAAACCATCTCATGTAAATCAAATGCTTTGTGACGTGAAGCCGAAGATTACATAGCAAAAAGACTGGCAACTCAATGTGATAAAGTAAGCCAAGTGGAAAACTTGGAATTTGAGGTTCAATTGACTTTTGTATGAATTTCAAAGCAGTTTTTGCCAAGGAATCATTTCAGAATGAAAAAAGCGCGCGTCACTGTTTGTAGTTTTAAATCATGAACAGAATAACGGAATGTCGCAAAACCCCGTTTTGACATTTGTGAAAGTACTTCAAAGTAAATTGAGCCATAAGCATCATCATCATGATCTACGGTTTGCTGATCTTTTTATCACTAATAGCTTTGCTTAAAGGGTGTGCGGGAACAAGTGCTTTTCCACTTCCAATGCTTCGGTCCCGGATTCGTGTTGAAGCCACCATTTGATGTATGCGAAAGAGAACATCAAGCTACGACCTCCTGGTACGGAATACCTTTCATCCTCACAATTTCTTCCGCAGTCTGCGTGGCCATCTCTTTGGTCAGTTTCAGGCTGGAATTCATCAGGGTGGACACTGTCTTCGGATGTTGCATGTTGAATCGAGAAAGCACTGACTCGATGGAAGCTTTCTGATCTAGGGATACAAAATCGTTGTCACGTTCGAACTTGCTAAGCAGTTGGTTCACACAAAAAGTGTTTTTCAGCTTCATCTCGATTGCTCTGGTCAACGAATGATCATTGGAAAAGATAATAACATCGTCAACGTACATCGCAACGAATGCCGTTCGGTTGCCCTGGATGCGACAGTACTTGGAAGGAGTCAATCCGAAACCACGCTGCACCGCATCGAGTTTAGCGTTCCAAACCCGACTGGACTATTTGAGTCCATTGAGGGCTTTATTCTAACGGCTTTTAGAAACACGGAAGTTGCCTCGCGTTAATCTTCTCCGTCAATTCGCCCTGGAGGAACGCCGTGGTTGCGTCCAACTGAACTCAATGGAGAGTTCATGACGTGAAGACAAGGCGATAAGGTTTCGCAGTGAGCTATGACGACCCACGGGTCTCATCATAGTTCACCCCCTCGCGCTGCGAGAACGCCTTTACGGCAAGACGGGCTTTGCGTCTGTCCCCGATGCCATTTGCGTCGTGCTTTATCTTAAAGGCCCATTTACATTGATTCAGCTTCCGTACCTTAGGCATTGCAGTCGAGGTCCAGGTGTCGTTTGCCATCAGCGCTTTATATTCGCTCACATTGTTCGCTAATACCGTGACATCGCGTCTTGATTTGTCTCCGGATGAGCATTCGCTAGTATGACCCTAGCTGCTCGCTTGTCGATCGTTCTTGTGATGCGGCTGACGTGTATGCTCTGTACTGTGCCGGGTTTGTGTAACTCGGCTGGTCGCGGTGGAGTCGAGTTGAAACCGTTGAAATCGTTGTCTGTTGCCGTCGAAATCCGTGCAGAATTCGTCCTCGGTTCGCTGTTCTCCGGGCTCCTTGCGGCTGGCGATGAGGTGACGGAGCCTCGTTTCCTGGAACCAGCACCTGACGTGCTGCTTTTCATTTGGTGTGCTTGGTGTACTGGTGAAATGAACTTCACGACTGGTGAACACTTTGCACGACTGCAGATCGTAGAGATCGTCGTACCCAACAAAAAAGTATTCCCGGGACTTGGGATCCCATTTCTTCCGCCGTTGTTTTTTGGGATTTGAAATTCGAAGATGGGACAAGTTGGGTTTTCTTCCCGGACCAAGTCGTGTTCCAGGTAAGTCGTGACCTTTCGTAGGGTACCGGTTAACTAGATAAACGGATGTGAGCACGGCCGCAGCCCAGAATGTTTTTGCTAATCCTGCTTCGAACTGTTAGCAGTGGGCGCGTTCAACTATCGAACGATTTTGCGGGCTTCGCCATACTTTCTGCTCCGGAGTGTATTCTGTAGTTTTCCTGGTGTTGAATGCCGTGTTTTTTTCTGAGAGTTTTCAAACCTTTATTGACGTACTCTTCCGTTGTCGCTGCAGAAGTACCTGTATCTTCTGCTTGGGTTGGCGCTCGACCATCGCTGGGAATTTTCGGAAGGTTTCAAGACGTCAAGCTTCAATTTCTTTTGAAGGAGTACGTCAGGTTATGAGATTTATCGTTCACAAGACGACGTAATAACGTTTGCATTAAAAATTGGACTTTTTTTCGAATGGTGATAAAAAAAAGCTAAGACAGGTAATTGCTTTCGATAAATTTCCCACATGGAAGGTAATTATTTAGCTTACTTGCGAAAAATTCTACGCCCATGCGAGCGGCCTTCCGGCAGTTAACCGGAACATTCGCCATGGCGGACGAAAATATGCGTGTAGGCATGTTTTTGAATTCTTTCTTCGGTTTATTTATCAACTCCTCCTCAGTTTTCGCGACAAAATTGTTGGAGTAGATCTTTTGCTTCAGGTTGGCCCAGAAATTCTCGATGGTACGCAGCTGGGAGACGGTGGGCTGGTTTGCCAACTTGGGTACCGTATCGATATTCAGCCGCTCCATCTCCTTCAACGATCGCTTCGAGTAGTGGGCCGACGCCAGATCCGGCCAAAACACCGCGTCTTCGCCCTTATGGTATTCCTTGATGCTGAACGACGCAACTTTCAGCCAGGCATTTCGTACTATGAATTTCCCCCACGTTCAGCCTCCGTAGCCAAAAGCGGCTTGACATCCCAATCTCGCTGATAGTCAGCCACGACTGCACCTTCATGCGGGAGCTTGCGTGTGAAATGCACTTCACCTCGGAGCTCACTTCCCTTCGTGGGGAAGTAAAATACGAAGTGCCCTGCCAGTCGTTGCCATCCAGGGTGAGAGATAGGTCTCGTCGTCCATCACCACCGTCACGTCGAAATATGCCGGGAAAATCGAGTTGACCATCTTATTTAGCCCGCTGCCGCTGCGTCATTGCCCGGCAGCTCCGAAACCAGTGGACGCGACTTCCACTTCGTGACAGTGCAGGTACTTTTTCACAGTTTGGGCGGTTGAACCGACCTCCCGGCCAAGTGCTCGCAGCGATGTAGCCACTTTTCCCTCGGTCTTCCTCTTCAGCATCCTTTGGTGATTCTTGTCGTTGGCTGTCCGGAACTGAGCTTTCTTTCGATGCTCTGATTGTTGTCTAATAGTGCCAAGATGTTGTAGATGCCGGAACGAATGTATCAGGCGTCCACTAAGTGCCGCACGATGTCCGTTTTCGACGCGGCGGTTAGAGTTCGACTGATAGAGCTGTCAAATTTTGTCTGCTGACTCATGGGTTACTATGATTGATGCTGCATGGGTAGTTTTGTCAGTGCGGGTGAAGGTAAACCCATGAATAATCGGTAATTTTTGTCCATTTTTTTTCAATGCAATCGTTAGACTCATGTTTTGATAATCTCAGACACCGCTCCACCCTCTCAGACTTTCCTCCATTCATTGTTTAAAATTTTGTACAGAGCGTAGACAATGGCGGGCATTAGAACAGAAAATTGTTCGCTGTGGAGAAAGTTGGGCGCATCTTAACCGTCACTAGGTAGTGGTCTGAATCGATGTTGGCGTCTCGATAGTTTCTGACGTCCATGATGTCTGGAGAGTGCCGACCATCTATCAAAACGAGGTCGATTTGTGAATGCGTTTGTTTTGGTGACCTCCAGGTGAACCGATGTAGAAGGCTTGCACACTACATGAACGCATTATGAACGGATATTTTTTGGAGGCGGCGAAGTCGATAAGTCGAAGGCCTGTCAGTTGGTCATTATCATTACCGAAACACACCTTAACACTGAGGTGAACGTTCCGGCACGGGTCCGTCAATTGAACTGCTACATAGAAATAAACAGTTCTGTACGAGCAACGTTCCGAGCGCTTCGTCCATTTTACGATCGCAATAATCGTCCTACCGAGAGGACTGTTCGCAAAGTGGTGAACAAATTCGAGCAGCCTGGTTCGATGAAAGCTCAACCACCACGTACGTACGTCAGCGGAACGCACGGTCTGCCGAGAATGTCGCTGATGTACGCGAAAGTGTGCAGGAGAACCTGTCGGCAGCCGCGCACAAGAACTCGACCTCTCGCAGATTTCAACTTGGTAAATTCTGCGTCGAGACTTGGGTCTGCACCCTGTTACCAACAATAAAGAAGTAATAGTTCGGCTCGATAAAGATTCCTCAATGTTTATAAATTAGGTTAGGGTTAGTTCTTTTTTTTGCAGGTAAGATATGTATATATTATTTAAAAAAATCTAAGACACTTATTTTAATTTTTTTTGTAAGGCACTCATTTTCACTAGAAGTATTTGTATATAAATTAACACTTAAATTAACATAAATAATAAAAACCCTTAAATAATCACCTAGTCTATGTAATTATTATGTGTAAATCTTTGCATGGAGATAAATAAATATATACATATAGAAGTGAATGTATATATTTTGTAAACAAAAATAAAAGACGACAAAGACCGCATTAATAAAAATTCTTGCAAAAATCTACTAACCCCTTGGAAGCGGCTCACATCTCATGCCTGCTGTCAAAATAAAAAGAACGGCACGTTATCTATCCGACGGCATCACGTGGTGTCCGGAAAAAGTGTTTGTCTGGGAGCCGAGCGAGAAGTCTGGATGGCGGAGGAAGAGAGTCCGAGAGAGTGTGAGAGAAAGAAGCAACGGTAGAGATAAGTCACGAAGGGCTGAACGACAGTCCGGGAGATAATCGAGCCACGAACGAAGACGGATCGTCACACGAAACGATCAGAGTGAAGCGATGGCGTCGCGATATTGCTGTCCGCAGGTGAACATGGTCGCAAGGAGTGTTCGGAGAGCGCAGATTTAGTGGACCGGGAACGCCGGTGAGCGTCACCGGATTGAATTGGAGCAGCCAGCGCGAAATACCCTTTGCAAGCCATTTTCGTTGGGCTCGAGTCGTGGACATGCAGTTCCACCGTCATGGACGAGAAGCAACCGGATGAAAATGGACGAGCCCCCAACAGCAGAAAATCATCCTTCACGATGCATACAGGTAACCACCTCTACCGTCTCTCTCTCACACCACATGCTACATGGCCATGGGCCCCATCGATCCTGAACGACCGCAACGAACCCCCATATACTATGAATGTATCTTAATGCAAATATATAATTAAGCTTATTACTTGTGTCGTGCCTATTTCTTTGAGGAAAGAGGGTCTAAGTGTCCTTGTCTGGTCCGCTATTGGTTCTTTGTGGTTGAATTGTTGTGTGTTCTCCGGAAGCAAGAAACTGCCGACCCTGAGTGGATAGAGCCCTGAGCTAGAAGAAATTACAACCCATGCCATATTCAATTGACCCAACCGCTCAAGCTTAACGATCATAGACAGCGCCGTGTGTTCGCTGATTGGGTTTTGGAGCAGTTGTCGTATTTGAGACAAGGCTAATCCACACGAGGTCCACCAAGTGGCAATGCATCCCCAGAAAGTCAGGTCTATGCAAATGAGGCGCAAAACAACGACGCCCTCAAAGCCAACATTACTCCAGCCATCAAAAAAATTCACTTATGCGTCAGTCATGTCCTCACGGATGCACGCCATCAAGCGAAACCGAGGTTCCATTGGTTAGATCGATAAGGTGCAAGGATGGATGAGTTCTTGTAGAAAGGTAGATACAAGTACAAGGCAGCGACTGCCGAAGGTGGCCTTAGCAGGTGTTCCAAGCGAATTCTCATTAGGTTTGACTATGTTGCCTCTAAGAATTTAAAGACTGGAGGGCCTGATTCAAAGAATTTCAAGTGTCTTTAATAGATTTCAGGAGTGCCATTGAAGAGTTCGCACAGCATTTGAAAGTTTCAAAGCTGGATGATCACCTGAAGAATCCCATATTAATGCAAAGTTTAGTGCAGAAGCTACCACCATGCTATGCCATGCAGTGGGTGGAGTTCAAACGACGGTTTCGAGTGGAAGACTTGGAAACTTTTGGGAAGTTTATGGAGGATCTGATTGATTTAAGCATTGGAAATAACGTTTGAAAAGGTGGGAGTTGTTCCGGCGAGGAGGAACGAACGGTCGAAGGCTAAAGCATTTACTCATCGAATAGGAGAGGATCGTGAAACCAGTGTTAATAACCCTTAGTATTATCGAACACAAAAAATGTGACAAGGGGGGGGGGGTAATAAAAAGTCACTTTTTGCGTGACGTAATTAATGGACGTTCCCTTAGTAGAAATTGTCGAGAATTTTGGAATACAAGCTTACAACCTAGGTGGATGATGGTGAAACACATGGGCCTGTGTGCGGTTTGCATCTATCCCCATGGACACGACCCATGTAGATCGAAGGATCGCTGGGACGTAGATGGGAGCGCATTGTTCGTTCAGTGAAGGCGACCGATAGCGCCCTTCACAAATGGAGAAAAATTGACTGAAGGGATTTTGCAAACTCCTCTTGTTGAAAAGGAGACTTTAATCAACTCGCGTCCATCGACATATGTATCTACTAACGCACAGGAAGACAAAGAGGCATTGCTCCAAACCAATTCTTAAGAAGTTGCACTTTGGTAGAGGGTATGCCGTCCCGTAGTCCAGTCGGACTGGCGGATAGATTACACAAGAGTTGTGGAGTCGTTGGCAACGGGAATATTTACCAACGATAAATCGACGAACGAACTGGTTTGAAGAAAGGAAACCGAAAGCAGTTGGAGATTTGGTTTATGTAGCGGATACGGAAAAGCGAAAAAGTTGGGAACGTGGAGTTATCGAGGAAGTACGGAAGAATACGATCGGTGATGGTGCGGACTAGTACAGGAGTGAAGAGACGAGCAGTTGCAAAATTAGCTGTTCTGGAGATTGGAGGATAATAGAAATAAGCCTGCAGTGATCATCATCAACAACAGGGCTTACGGGCTGGGGGATGTTACGCCGAGATAGAAAGGGTCGAAGCCGTGAACGCAACCCGTGCTCGCATTGAAGACAACGTGGTAGTTGTATGTGGGATAATATAAACACAGGGCGCTGACATCTTTGTCAGGTATATAAAAAGAAGTAAATCGAAGTTAACTGGATTAGAGATATTCGTTGAATATTTGTAACGAATTAAATTATTTTGAACCGTAGCGAACGGAAATAGAGGGCACAACATTTCTAATGCTGAGGAAACTGCAGGGAGGGCAAAGAAACTCTCAAATTAAAAAGCTTACCGTAAGTAGCTGTGAGTTTAAAATTGCTGCTGATTTCTAATTAGAACGTTGTTGTAGGGTACGCAGTTTTTGTTAGTTTGACAGGTTTTTAGGGCAGAATTTTTAGAAGGAAACTAAGTTTGTGAGTTATTCAACCCATTCGCAATGTAAGCGACTAAATTAAAGATTTGACTCGGAAAAAATTCGACACTTTGTTTTGGGTGTAACTTTTTATCGCGTGGGTAAAAATTAATGAAATTTTAGGTAATACTAGTTTAGAGTGTTTCACACATTAACTAGTTTAATGTTTATGTGTGCAAAATTTTATCGCGATCTGTCTAGTAGTTGTCGTGATCCGGTGTTTGTTTTGTCCCATTTGTTGACAACGTGACGTTTTTCGGGAAGGCCATAAGGCCGTCGGCTGCCCACGTGCACGGTGCTATCTTCTTTTTGAGTTTGATGCGGGGTGTTACTGGATCAACTTTCGTTGATGGGCCGCTGCTGTCGCTCTTCAGATTAGTTTTAGCCTTGCCCTTTTTGGCTGGCTACTGTCGTTGCTTCATTCATTGTAGGACAATTTGCGGATATCTGCCTTGGCGGGTAGGCTGCTGCTGCTTCTATCGGTCCGCACTCTACGACATCCGTTTAAGGAATAAGTTTTCACACGCAGTGTGCTTTACTTATATAGCCATTGGCTTCCCCGCTCTAATCAATCAGAGCCATCGTAGCTGAGAACGAACGAACGAAAGGGGAAACAACGAAGGGAAAACAACTTCTTTTAAATCTGTTTTTTTTGCAAGGGGAGAATGACATTTCTATTTCCTAGAGCTTCCACATATTCCATGATGAAAACAATCAAGTTGTTTGTAATATTTATTTAATGCATCGCTTCCTTCTCCTACAGTAGTTTTCAAGATGCATTCGAAACAAGAAGAGCTAGGCCAGCAAATCTTGGGTGCGGTGATTGATAATCCTGGTCAGTCGCACAGATGGATTCCATTCCACCGTGTCCCGCGTTGTGAAGATGTTCCATGAGACGAAGACTCTCGAGCGGCGCGCTGGAAGGGGCCGAAGTACCCAGAAAAGGCGCGGAAGATAAGGCAGTACTTTAAGAATAACCCGAACCTTTCCACCCGAGACGTGGCCAAAAAGGTCAATTCGTCGAAGTGGTTCGTCCAGCAGACTATGAAGCGGGCTGGGCTACGTGTTTTTAAGATCAGGAAGGCGCCAAACCGGATTGACAAGAAAAACACGGTGCCCAAATTGCGTGCGCGGAAGTTGTACCGTGAGTGGCTGGTCAGGCCAGGCTGTCTCTTCATGGACGACGAGACATATATCAAGGCGGACACCCGGAAAAGTTCCGGAAGAGAAAGATGGACAAATTTGCGAAGAAGTACCTGTTGTGACGGTACAGCAAGCCGTTCGTTACAACCGGCACCATAAACGGGCAGATTTATCGAGAGGAATGCCTGCAGAAGCGCTTGCTGCCCTTCCTCCGCTCTCACCGTGGTCCCACGCTGTTCTGGCCAATACGCCAAGCCTGTAATGGATTGGTACGAAGCGAAGGGCATTAATGTGGTCCCGAAGGAGGCGAACCCGCCAAATACACCAGAACTTCGTCCGGTAGAAAAATTTTGGGCGATAATGAAGAAGAAGTTGAAGAAAAGCGGAAACACATTCAAAACCGATGAAGCTTTGAAGAAAAACTGGGAGAAATTGTTGTAAGGAAGATGGACAAAGCCTCGCCCAAGATCTCATGAGCAGTGTTAAAGGGGGGAGGGGAGGATTCAATAAATAAATTATGCCAAAACATAGCTAATATAATAGTTATTTAGTCCCTGAAGATTTGAGAATAATCCGATTTAAAATGAATTTTTGGTGATCATTTTTGTGTCTCATTTTTTTCGAGTCCAGTCTTTAAATATATTTCAAGCTTTGAGTTTGTTGACAACTTACTTCAGGAAGCGTTTTCAATGATGTTCCGAGCTTCTCCACCTAACAAACCTAAAAGAAAAACATTTGAACGATATCATAGTCCATACATAATGGTATTGATAGGCTTATATAATCGTCCAGCCTAAACCTCTGTGGGGGTAGGTGGCAGGACCATTATAATCATCGATTATTCAGACAAAATATGAGAATATGTGTGTAAATCTGTCTCCTATAAATGTACTTTACTGCATGATAAATGTCCTGATATAAACTTAATAAAAAAAACTAACTGAATTCACAACTAAAAAATGCACCAAATGCATGATCGACCACACTCACCCTAAAAACGACTATAAAATACTCACCTTTCACCACTTTTATTCTTCACCCCCCTTAAAGCAGCAGCGGACCCGAACGCGTGGCGCCTCGGCCGGATCGACGAAGCAGACCACGAGACGGCCGTCTAATATTAGGCCTGGCGGTGTGCCCCCTACTATCAAGTAGATCCACTCCGGAGCATCATTCCGTTGGACGTGGATTGGACCCGGCTGGAGGAGCAGAACGATGGCAACTGAGAATACGAAGTCGATTCCGTTCCGTCAGAGGGGACACACCGGAACCAGGTTTAGGTCTAAAATAAAATAATATTAATGATAAATAGAATATAGTTTGTGATGTTGCTGCAAAGTTGCGTTTATATTTTCCACACTTAGATAGTAGAGTAATGTCTGAAAAGCTGCGCTTTTTTTAATTGTAGGATGTAATTTCGTGAGAAAAAAAAGTAAATTGGTGCATCGTGGAATGCAACTTAGTCACCATGAATGTCAGCTTAGTTTCAGCGTTCTGTGTTGTACGAAGGTTTAAAAATGTGCAAATACCAATAACTTGATCCTAATTGAATGTGAAAGCCTTACTAACTAGTGATTTTGATTTAACCGTAAAATTTGCTCCAATCTATTTATTGCTTTTCGTCTGCACCTAGATGGAAAAAATAAATTAGTAATTTAACAAATTTCAATCTAATCAGAATCAAAGAGAGCCTTCTTCAGCTGTTGTTTCACAATCAAACATGTAAATAATTGAATGCAAACAAAATAATTAGAGCAACAAATTTAAACCAAAAAAAAACAACAACAACAACAGAAACCATACATTACGATATTGTTGAAGCAGTAAAACAAAAGTAAAAATCTCTCGATGTTTGAGGTTACTGTGTACAATAAGAACAAAACAAAAATAGCATTTTAGATTTATCAAACGGCGAGCGGAATGAGGATAAGTTTTATTTATGACAAAAGTTGAACATGGCCGAAAAAAAGAGGCAAAATTGAAAATATATCGATTTCGGACTGTGTTTGACGTGAACCATTTAAGTCCCCGACAGAACAAAACACTCACACAGACAAAAAAAACCTAGTACGTACTACTAGCGCAGTAAACTAAAGAATAATATTAGGAAAAAGTGTAGCGTGATAGAAGGACAAACAATGAACTTGTTGATAACATTAGATAGGTGAAATAAAAATAAAAACTCTAAACCAACAGAAAAGAAACGATTAACAAAATAAAGCAAGATCACAAACAAAATTAACTATTAGGATAAAGTTAACTTCCATCGGATAAGAAAAATGAAAGGGAAACCCAGTGTCTAACTGAGACATAATCAGTGGTAGGAAGCAAAGCACGCTGAAGGATAAGCTATTTGTGGCGTGTGTTGAGATGAGATTGAGATTTGACTCTCCAGTTTTTTTGGACCGTTGTCGCTGTGTGTTGTATAGATAAGCTAATTTAAAAACTTGATAACTTTGAATCGGACAGGAAGCGAATTCGGCCCGTGGATGTTAACAGTGAGCATGGAAGCGAGCATTGGAAGTGAAGCGAAAGCGTTGGAGATGTCGTCCTGATTTAGATAAAGGAAAAGAAAAGAGAATTGAGATGGAATAAAAGTTATTTTAAAGAATTTAATTTTAGTGCTGCAATTTTATTTCAAAAGCGTATATTTTCAGGAAACATAAAATTGACTACCTATAGTTTCCATGCGACAATCAAATGGTAAATCTTGACAACAAACGTAACCAGAAGAATGAACTTTTGCTCTTCAAAGTGTTTATATATTCATTTATGCGAGGAGGTTCATTTTCAATATGAATTCTGAAATGTCGGAAATGAAATTCAGCAAACCACAATGAGTATCAATTTTCAGCCAATCAGATAGTATTCTTGCTCAACATTGATGGCGTCAATCCTTCTGAGACGATGATGACGGCCCTGGTTGCTCCAAGATTTAGAATCGCTTAGTAATAAAAAAAAGTATTAGAAAAAATCACCATTAGAAATGATGTTTAGGTTTCGTGTAATGAAATTCATGCTCGCCGAAGCGAAGAGAAGGCGAAGCCGCGATAGAGCCAACAATCAATATGCAACTAGCGATTTGAAATTGGTTCACTATTGTAGAACCCCTTGATCCGAATAACACCTTGAGGCCATCACCTTGTTATACATATTTGCGCCTTTGTTTTGATTTGCTGTGTTATTTTGACAGAGTATTTGAGAGTGTGTTCATGTGAGTTCATTATAAGGGGTGCATTATTGAGCTTGGGACCGAGCTTGGGACGATGTTCTAGTACTGACTGAGCCAAGAAAAAAATCGTTTTTGTATGGGACCTACTGGTCTTAGAGTTAGTCTATGGTTTTAGTTCGTCAACGATACTCTGGAAAAGAAAGTGAAGCGCTCATGTCGACGGGACATACGAGCTTGGATGGACTCTCTGGCCTCTACGATATCTCACGACACCTAAGCGGGACAAATGCCTGTGAAATACACGACTCGTCAGCTACTAATCGACCCAACTGACCAGCTGAAACGCTGGTTCTAACACTTTGAACAACTTTTGCAAGGGCCAACCAGGAAACCAACACCTCGGCATGATCCCCCAAGGGTTCGACGTATCACTCGTGTCAAGGCCGTAGTCCCATCATTGCAAGAGATTAGAACAGCCATCCAAAATATGAAATCGTGATATCTAGCTAGTGATATCCGCTCAACTGTTGCATCATTTATTTCACAATATCTGAGACAGCGCAACTTTTCCGGCCGACGGGATGCAGCGTATCTTAGGAAAGGCTCCCAAAAAGGGCGACCTAACTGTGTGCGATAACTGGCATGACATTATGTTGTTATCAGTACCGGTAAAAATCAATTCATCTGCACGCAAAAAACGCAGCAGAAACTACCAGGGTTGGAGGGTTAAATTGAGCGCCAACAATTTTCACCGACCATAATGCGTTGATTCGGTGAATCAATATGAGGTCTGGCAAATATACTACAAACGTTGAAGATTTTACCATAAACATAGTAAATTTGACTGAAATTTCATGGTAGTTTTAAAGATAGGCATAGTCGGGTAAAATTATAGTTTTTACTACAAGATTTTTTTCTGTGTGCTCTCAAATGAGCTGTCAATGAAGACAACTTTAACGGACAGACCAACTATCTTCGTGAATTTTAATTTTGAAATGACAGTAATCTTTTGACCAGAGCAACCGCTGAGTTTCGAAGCAGGCCATTGACAAGCCTATATCATTAGCAGTGATTGACAGTAGACAGGATGTCCTGGGCCCAAATTGATTTGGGCACGTTGTCAGCTGTCTAATAGAGGTCTTATCATTTGTTTTGGTTGTTTGTTTTGATGTGAAACTCCACAGAAAGCAATCTTTCTGCTTTGTATGACGTGCACAACGAAAACAAGCAACATCAGACAAAACGTTAACGGGCAACAACAGACACACTTACAATGTTAACATTATTTTGACAGCTGAGCTTGCTGAGATGTTGTCTACGTGAAAAAGTGGTCCTTGTCATAGGCCTGTTTCGTCATTATTTTGGTTGCGTTCATTTATTGATGGATGTTCATTATCGCCTGTGCTGTTGCCAATATCAATATTAAATTTCATGGAGATGCGGATCATTGTGAGTATAAAATGAAGAATCAATGTTTTATTTATTAATTCAGCACCAACATGCTTTTTAAGCTCCAAAATGTTGGTATTAAAAATATGACGAGTGCAATAAACTTAAACTTAAATATCACACCACTACACACTTGTTCATAAAGGCTTACATTTTAGAAAAATATGACGTAAAGCGTCTGCACAGAGTTTGCCGAGGGACATGGTAGTCGAATGATATAATTGTTTCGGCGTATTGGCATCTTCAGCATTACACTATTGCGCAATGCCCTTGGTTGAACGTTGATGTTAATCTGCTCCAGCGTGGCGCTGCAAACAATTCGGCCTTGTAAAATGTCTGCAACAAAGAGAGCCCTGGATGTGTCACGACGAAACAGAAGCGGTGCAAGATCGATCAATCGACAACGACTCTCGTAACTCGGCATACGAAACGGGTCTCTCCAAGGCAACCTTCTCAAAGCGAAGCGTACAAACCTGCGTTGAACAGATGCGACTCTATTCCCGCCATTTATATAGCTCGGATTCCAGACGGCAGAGCAATACTCCAGAATCGATCGCACCAAGGAGCAATAAAGGGACCAGTAAATGTCGGAGAAGTCTTTAGCCATCCGAAAATAAAGCTTAGAGCTCTTGACGCTTTGTACGCAGAATAACTCCTAGATCTTTCACGTAAGTCGCACGCATCTTTCACGTAAGTCGCCTTGAAGCTCATAGTCGAAGAGAATCGGCTCCTTTTTTCTAGAGAAAGTGATCACCAAACACTTCTCCCGCTTAACCACCATAAGGTTGAGGCTGAACCTGTGAGCAAAGATTTGTAGCTGCTGTTGTATGAGGTGACAATCGTTGATAGACTGGATTCGTAAAAAAATCTTCAGGTCATCAGCATACGCAATGACCTAAATGACTCCCGTGAGGTATTCCTGACGGGGCTGGAAAAACGTCGAACATGCAGCCACCAACAGCAACTGTCAGCAGACGAACAGTGAGGTGAAGCGGAACCATTGTAAGAGACTTCCATTTACTCCAATCTTATGAAGTTTTGCGATAGCGATGCCGTGGTTGATCTTTTCAAAAGCCGCTGAAAGGTCTGTATAGATGACATCCGATTACGCTCTTTCGGCCATATTTTCCGTAATAAAAGAAGTGAGACACAACAGATTAGTGGTAGTGGAACGGCTGGACCATGAACCCGTGTTTATCTTCACATAAGTATTGCTTGCAATGGGAGAGTAGAGGGTCTATTATAACGAGCTCAAATTTCGATACCGCGCTCAAAGACGAAAAGCCTCGGTAATTATCCTCATCTCGTTTGGTTCCTTCTTGTGAACTGGAAACAAGTGATGAGGAAATCCGTCTGTTCCGGATTTGCAAGGGGCCAGCAGAATGGAACAGCCTTATTCTGCGTGGCGTGTGTGTCGACACGGCTCGCTCTCACATGCGAGGTGACAATTGTCGCCTCGGGTGAGGTGACTCTCCGTGCAAATCAAATGGAGAGTCACCTCACACGAGGCGACAATTGTCACCTCGTATGTGTCGACACACACGCCACGCAGAATAAAGGGTGATACGGTCAAAATTTGGTCTAGGGAAAACGCGTGTAAATCGGTGAAATCGTTTATTTAAAAAATCAAATTAAATTTCTTTTTCAAGTTCAATTAGTATAAAATTCAGGAAAAATATTCAGTTAGGCTTCCGCTTTTCCAAATCCGAATTGCCGGGCCTTACGCTTGACCCCTGCCATCAGATTTTGTACAGCCACCTTGTCCACCTTCTTCGCCGCAGAAAGCCAGTTTGCCTTGAACTGCTGCTCGTCCTTAGCAGTTTTTTTGGTCTTCTTTAGTTTCCGCTTGACAATAGCCCAGTATTTCTCAATTGGGCGAAGCTCTGGCGTGTTGGGAGGGTTCTTGTCCTTGGGAACCACCTGCACGTTGTTGGCGGCGTACCACTCCATGGCCTTTTTACCGTAATGGCAAGATGCCAAATCCGGCCAAAACAGTACGGAACAACCGTGTTTCTTCAGGAAAGGCAGCAGACGTTTATTCAAACACTCTTTCACGTAAATTTCTTGGTTGACAGTCCCGGAAGCTATGAAAATGCTGCTTTTCAAGCCACAGGTACAGATGGCTTGCCAAACCAGATATTTCTTTGCGAACTTTGACAGTTTCGTGTGCTTGAAAATATCTGCTACCTTTCCCTTCCTTTGCCGTATGAAACTCCTGTCCCGGAAGCTGCTTGTAGTCGGCTTTGACGTAGGTTTCGTCGTCCATTACCACGCAGTCAAACTTCGTCAGCATCGTCGTGTACAGCCTCCGGGATCGCGCTTTGGCCGTCGTATTTTGTTTATCATCGCGATTTGGAGTCACTACCTTCTTGTAAGTCGATAGTCCGGCTCGTTTTTTGGCTCGATGCACGGTTGTAGACGATACACCCAGCTTATTTGCGGCATCTCGGAGAGATAGGTTAGGGTTTCGCTTGAAACTACCGGCAACTCTCTTTGTCGTCTCAGCGGCTTCCGGTTTTCGATTTCCCCGATCCAGACTTCCTGGCTGTCGACAAACGTTCCCCAAACAATTTAATTACATTTGTAACGGTTGATTTGGCAACTTTTAGCGATTTTGCCAACTTTGCGTGCGGAGTCGATGCTGCGCAGTTGTACGCTGCTCTTCTTGCTTGACGGCATTTTGACAACTGAAGAGTGAATTCCAAAATCAAAATAGGAGCAACATTCTACACACACACACCTTCAAAATGAGGGGTGTTCAGGTTTTTAAATGCAAAATTGAAAGAAATACGTCAAGTTGATATTGACCAAATTTTGACCGTATCGCCCCTTAAGGTTGGAAATGTATTTCTTTAGAAATTCTGACGGAACTCCATCTGGGCCAGGATTGAAGGATGACTTCAGCTGCGATGCGGCGTTGGAGATCATCTTAATACTGATATCGATTGCACCAAATGAGTGACCATGCAGAGGAACGTTGTTCGTAGCCGCAGTTATCTGATCGTCAGTGAATATGCTGGCAAATTGAATCGAAAACAAGCGGCAAATATCCTGAGGAATGGAAGCGGTTTCACCGTTCAAGACCATGGAAGATTGTTGTCAACGACTCCGCGTTGCTAATTAACATATATCCAAAAATATTTCGGGAGTGATTTCAGCTTTCTTCGGACAATTTGTTGGTATCGAGAGTAGCATAGCCGACCAGACCTGCTTGAACTCGTAATTGATCCTCGTTGAAATGTTTCCAAGGAAAGCGTGCCATATATAATAGTATATATTCGTAGTGATGCTCTCTTGGTCGATTTAAGCTTTTTAGTTTCTTCGTCTGCCACGGATGAAAAGAGTCTTTCGGGCGTATAGTTTTCGGTACATGCCTGTCAATGACGTATGCCAAGACATGAGAAAATATTCGATAAT
>JASCZW010007774.1:0-60137 GCA_034211315.2 Aedes japonicus
TGTGTAGCATTTTATCGAAAAATGTCTTACCCTTACTGAAAATGGCAATTAATTACCATTGCTGGACTTACTTGTAGTGGGAGCATTACTTGTAGAGGGACATACCAAAAACACAACCCCAACTTAACAGAATAGCAATGACATATAACGCCAGCACTGAACAATTACGATTTTTAGGTTTCACTTGTACAAATAATCAATTTCAAACTCTCTTAGGCTCTGCTAAGGACCCCTTGTCAATTTTAAATAAATCCGGGTTCTACAAAATAACCTGTGATAATTCCTTAGAAAAAATTACATAGGACAAACCAAACGTACTCTAAAAACTCGCTTCAAAGAAATGGAGCCTGCATCTATGTGCGATGTATGCATTTTGAAGGGACAATCACTTCTAACCTGTTAGTAGCTATGTCGCGAAGCAACCCACTCTCAGAGCTAGGAAAAAAGAGGAAACAGCCCACAATTCCTCGGTTGGAGTTGTCTTCCGCCTAATAGCTCACCTCTACGAGAAAACAGCTTCAAGTGTGCCAATATCAGCTCAGTCGTACTTCCACTCCGACTCGATGATCGTAAAATATTGACTTTCGTCCGAACCGAATATTGGAGGTACATGATGATGATGATGATGGTCTCCGCCACTTACCCCTACAAAGGTTTGAGCTAGACGATTTATCTATTAGATAATTTATTTAAAGCAATTCAACCAGTTATGCATAAAAACGAACTGATTTCATCTACAGATGTAAACTTCTTCCAAAACTGTTCATTTGCTTTGCAGCGATATAATTGTGAAAAGCTATTGATGTCAACCACAAATGTTCGCAAGTGTCCTCAGCGATCGGGAAATCCTATTACAATTCAAATCCACAGAATCTCGTTTAAGGACATTATCAAAAGACAAGCCAATATCCGATCCTACCCGCTACAGAGCCAATGCAGTTCCAACACTAATGGAGCCACCAGCTTAGTTTTGGGTTGACCAAGGATATCCCCAATCAGGGAAATCAAGAAAATTTCCAAACCGAAAAAATCCTGGACCGGCCCTTGTCAAACTTTTACGTTCAACCACAACAGAATTGGCAAGGAATTTCCCGACAATCAGCCAGACAACCCACTACTATTTCATGGTATCTTCTCAAGCATATAAGGCCAATTTTTTTTTTCATGAATTCAAAAAGAAGTCCTATTATACCTGTTATACCGCGCGCGAGGCTCAAACAATTGCAGACTACTTTTCTTTATTTTTTTTAACTACAACAACATTAAACAAATTTCCATCATCATCACCGTGACAGAACAAAATAGTTTGTAGTGTTGATAAAAGTGAGAAAAAAAAAGTATGTAAAAAGAAAATAGCCAACTCATTATAATCCGTTTGTAAAAAACTTCGTCAAAATACAATCTTCATTTAAAAAACAAAAAAAAGTAACATAACCGTACAAGAAATAGTCCATACAAAATAATCCGTTTTATATCGATAAAACATCGTCAGTTACAATCTTCATAAATGATTTAAAAAATTTGCTTACTGTTTAGCAAACAGTTTTAACGTGTGAAATACATAGTCTTTTAAATTCTGAAAGTGTTGGTGCACGTTTAATGTGACTTGGCATCGAATTGAAAACATTTATTCCTTTAAAATATAATGAGTTTTGTGAAGCACATGTCAAAAAATTCGGTGTTCTTATTTTACACGCGTTTCTAGTGTTGTATCTATGAATATCACTTCTCTTTCAATTCGATCACACAAATATCGAGGCAGCAAACCATTAACTACTTTAAAAATGAACACCATAGTCAAATATACAATTCTCTGCTTCACCGATAACCATTGCAACGCGTCTAACATTAAAGTCGAGGAAGTGAATCTGTTACATCTCAAAATCAAACGCATTATTTTATTCTGCAAACGCTGTAGCCTCAGTATTTGTGTTTGATTGGCCAAAAATAAAATGGAAGGGCAAAAGTCCAAATGAGGAGAGATGATTGATTTGTATAGCTGTATTTTACTGCAAGTAGTTAAATCGTTTTTCAACAACTCACAGGAGTGGAACATGGAACAACTCACCAGGAGTGGAACATGGAGGCATGTGGCAGGCATAGAGAATATCGCTTACTCGCGGTATTTCACCTGAAGAACTACATGCTAATACGTTATGGTGGCATAGACCAGATTGGTTGATGATGGAGAAACAGATGTGACCTGAAACACAAGAAGTTTTACTGGAAGAACTTGATCGGGCGATACTCGAGGAAGACTCCACTGTGGCAGCAGTTGTTTGGGCTAAATTCTACACTGCACCACGTGGAAAAACTGGTTGCATGCTTGCTTAGGTTCAAGTACAATGCACTGCATGCTCGTGGATCGATTTCCAAGAAGACGTGTCAATGGACGCTCGAGGAGCGATTAATCGTTCTGTTACACCTAGTGAAGCTTTCACAAACGGAGTGCTTCGCCCAGGAAATTGCAGATATCAAAAGAACTGGAGAAGTCAAGCCGAATTCTCGCATCAACTCACTGCATCCAAAGCTGGATGACGGTGTGCTCTGGGTTTGCGGCCGGTTGGAGAATACAAAAATCTCGCAGAACCGGAAACATCCTATATTACTTAACAAGGATCATCCGCTAACCATGATCATGCGTCGAGCCCACTACGAAAACCTTCACGCTGGTCCACAATTGATGATAGTCCGTGTACGCGAATGGTATTGGCCACTTAGTGCTCGACGACTTGCTCGGAAAATTGTGCATAGATGTGTGACCTGTTTCCGAAACAAACCAACCGTGCAAGAACAATCGATGGCTGATCTCCCGATTGAACGGGTAACAACAGGTCCACCATTTATGGGTGTTGGCGTAGATGGTCACTGCGGTCCCTTTTTGATCAATTATCCCCTTCGGAAAAGAACTTCCGTCAAATATAATGCAGCTATTTTCGTTTGCTTGGTGACTAAGGAAGTCCATATTGAGATGGTAGCTGATCTCACCACGCAAGGTTTCCTCGCTGCATTAAAAAGGTTCGTATATAGGCAAGGAAAGGCAATCGTAATCACGTGCGATAATGTTTCTAATTTCGTCGGTGAAAGACGGGCGCTAAATGAGCTCGGCGTACTGTTTAAAGACCAGCAATCCCCCCTGACATCGGAATTGAATTTAAAGCCATATCGCCAAATCGTGGTGGTTTGTGGCAAGTGGCAGTTATATCGATGAAACAGCACCTTTAAAAAAAAACATTGGATTGAAGATAGATAACCAAAAGAATTAAATATGGTTCTAATATGGCGATACGGTCATAATTTGGTCAATATCAACTTGACGTATTTCTTTCAATTTTGCATTTAAAAACCTGAACACCCTCATTTTGAAGGTGTGTGTGAAGAATGTTGTTCCTATTTTGATTTTTGGAATTCACTCTTCAGTTGTCAAAATGCCGTCCAAGCAAGAAGAGCAGCGTATCAAAATTTTGCTCGCGCATCGCGAAAGTCCGAGCTACTCGCACGCAAAGTTGGCAAAATCGCTAAAAGTTGCCAAATCAACCGTTACAAATGTAATTAAAGTGTTTGGGGAACGTTTGTCGACAGCCAGGAAGTCTGGATCGGGGGGAAATCGAAAACAGGAAGCCGCTGAAACGACAAAGAGAGTTGCCGGTAGTTTCAAGCGAAGCTGGGTGTATCATCTACAACCGTGCATCGAGCCAAAAAACGAGCCGGACTATCGACTTACAAGAAGGTAGTGACTCCAAATCGCGATGATAAACAAAATACGACGGCCAGGCGCGATCCCGGAGGCTGTACACGACGATGCTGACGAAGTTTGACTGCGTGGTAATGGACGACGAAACCTACGTCAAAGCCGACTACAAGCAGCTTCCGGGACAGGAGTTTTATACGGCAAAAGGAAGGGGAAAGGTAGCAGATATTTTCAAGCACACGAAACTGTCAAAGTTCACAAAGAAATATCTGGTTTGGCAAGCCATCTGTACGCAATGGCTTGAAAAGCAGCATTTTCATAGCTTCCGGGACTGTCAACCAAAGAAATTTACGTGAAAGAGTGTTTGAATAAACGTCTGCTGCCTTTCCTGAAGAAACACGGTTGTTCCGTACCGTTTTGGCCGGATTTGGCATCTGGCCATTACGGTAAAAAGGCCATGGAGTGGTACGCCGCCAACAACGTGCAGGTGGTTTCCAAGGACAAGAACCCTCCCAACACGCCAGAGCTCCGCCCAATTAAGAAATACTGGGCTGTTGTCAAGCGGAACCTAAAGAAGACCAAAAAAACTGCATAAGGACGAGCAGCAGTTCAAGGCAAACTGGCTTTCTGCAGCGAAGAAGGAGGACAAGGTGGCTGTACAAAATCTGATGGCAGGGGTCAAGCGTAAGGCCCGTCAATTCGGATTTGGAAAAGCGGAAGCTTAACTGAATATTTTTCCTGAATTTTATACTAATTGAACTTGAAAAAGAAATTTAATTTGATTTCACCGATTTACACGCGTTTTCCCTTGACCAAATTTTGACCGATCACCCTTTACACAAATCGAAGCTTGCCAAAACTCGAGACCACTCACCCAGATCAGCAGTGACCCAAATAATTTCAATGTGCTGAACTCTCGATACATTCTCATACAGCGACCGCTGACAGCTGTCTCAAAACCGTGGCTACAGGACATTCCTCAAGATCGTCTCTCTAGGTGGCAGCAGGCTCAAGACTTTGTTCAACGCGTTTGGTCCAGATGGTCGACGCTATACTTATCTAACCTGCAGAACAGAATCAAGTGGACCAGGCAGAGAAAACCCCCTACAGTGGCTATTAAAAAGAGTGACAAATACCACACAGGAGCAGATGGGAACATCAAAATCGTTACCGTTCGTTACCGAAAGATGGAAGTTTCGTTCGAACAATCTCAAAAATCTGTATCTTGCCCATCAGCGATAACGATCAACCATGAACCCTTGGATAGAACCAAACCTCCTAATAAGGAAGGCACCAAAGTGCCCTATAAGTGTTTGTATATGAATATATTTCAAAATACTCATGGAATATGTTAACCTCAAAACCGTTCGCACTCGAAGGCCGCTGGCCTTCCTACGAAGTCATCAACGGAATCTGCGTTTTGCTAGCCAATGTTTCCTGCAGGCATCAATATCGATCGATTCCTGGATCAATTTTTTGATTATGGCCAAATCGAGGAATCCGGCACAGTTCTATGCTTGCGTATGTTTCAAGGGGGCAACAAGGCACCTGCATCAAGAGAAGAACAAGCATCGAGTAAAACCAGCAGAGATCGTAGAACATCCCATCTTCAAGAGTCAAGCAACCAACCAGACACTTTTGACCTGGCGAACGCAACGTGTCATCGGCGCAAGACACTCGCGGAGGCGCGCAAGTCATGGAAGTCTTTTAAACCTTGCTTTTTTAAAAAAATCGTGAAAATCGCCTCTCATCCTTTCTTGTAGCTTACCTCATCATCGGCACTGTGATGGGTAGCGCAGCCAGAAGGATTCGTGGTATAAGTCCGCTACATGGAATCCACGAGACGATGTCGGTACGAGTCAGGTGTCAGCCCATGATGATACCGGATCCACATCGATTGATAGGACACCAAAGTGGTCCAGAATGCAAATTAAGCTGGAAAGATACATTTTCAGCCTAAGTTTGATGATTTGGAGCAAAATTGTCTTCCACAAGAGTTGTTTCTAATAACAAGGCGCTTCTTTGGTGTGAATAAAACTAGATTGTCCTTATTTTCAGATAAATCAAAAATCTTACTTTTTTATTTGCAGAAATAAAAGCATACGTCATTCGGAAAAGTTGTTGAATAAAGCATTTCAAGCAACTTTGATGGTCAAATTTTGTCTGTGCCTTTTAATATGACCGGAATGAGAGCATTTTTCCTAGGTAGCTTAGGGTGTCCCTATAAAAATCAGTTATTTGGCTGGAACTTTTTTATTTCATATTTTTCAGCAAAGTTGTCTTTCCATTGATTCTTGAACAATAAAAGTTCCAAGTTATGTCAAACAAAAATTATAGTGGTTTTTAGAAACAAAATAGGCCTTTTTCATATTTTGGTTTTTCTAGTTGGGGCAAACCAAAAAAATATTTGAAAAGAAAGGCATTTGAAAGTATTTTTATTATTGCATATCATGTCTGAAAACTGGAGCTGCGTTATTTATTTTTAAATTGAGTAAAACATATTTGAAAAGGGCGTAATTTTATGAGAAAATAGTTAATTTCTCGCTAACGGTAGAAGACATCGGCAAGCTTTATATTTCAATTCTTTTATCTTTTTAAGTGCTAAAAATCATCTGAACACAACTTTGCTGAAGTTTTGAAATAAAAAAGTTAGAGCAAAAAACTGTATTTTCTGTAGGGACACCCTGAATTATCTAAGGAAAACTGTCCCGAAGAAAGTTTTTACTTCCGATATTTGTGATGAGTAATTAAGCTATAGGATTCTTCTGCTGTTTGATCAAAGAAGCTCAGCCGTTTTCAGATAGTTACGCTTGTTAGAACTTGTGGATGGGATTACAGTGGTCACAGTGGTCCAGAATGCGAATTTGGCTGGAAAGATACATTTTCAGCCGAAATTTGAAGTTGTGGAGCAAATTTGTATTGCACAAAGTTGTTCATAATAACAAGGCGCTTCTTTTGGAGTGAATAAAAACTAGGGTGGTCCTTATTTTCTGAGAAATCGAAAATTTAATTTCAGCACACCACAAGGTGTAACTTTTATTATTCAAGAATCGTATAAGAGACGAACCAGCCAATAAATTAATAAATTAAATAAAAACATCTAATCTTTTTTAAGATTAAAGTTTCTTAAATAAAATCATCTATGCATTTTTAGGTAAAGAAGTTTTAGCAAAATAACTGATATTTATAGGGACACCCTTAGCTACGAAGGAAACTATGCTCTAATTCGGTCATATCAAAAGGCACAGATAAAAATGTACCATCAAAGTTGCTTGTAATTATTTATTCTACAACTTCTCCGAATAATGTGCAAATTAAAAAGTTAGATTTATATATATCTGAAAATAAGGACCACCCCTAGTTTTTATGCACACTAAAAGAAACGTCTTGTTAATAAAAACAACTTTTTGGAAGACAATTTTGCTCCAAAACTTCAAATTTAGGCTGAAAATGTATCTTTCAGCTAAATTAGCATTCTGGCCCACTGTGCATTGGTACGCCCGAAGAAGTGTTCCGTCTACATTGCATCACCGATTGCATCCAAAGCACCGAACCCGTTCAATCCTGTGATAACTTTTGTTGACTCTATGTGTTTTCAGTTAGTTCAATAGAAATTCCGCGTATTTCAAGGCGGCCGGTTTTGTAAATTATGTTGTTTCATTATTTATAAGTTCAACTACTATCCAACCACTCTGCAAAATAATTAGCTTTACTCATGATTGCGAGAGGGCACTCATTCTTGCTCTCGACGCATCCAATAAACTTAAGTACTAAAACAAAGATCACGAATAGGGTCGATACTGGATATCGATATATTGTATAAGTTAGTTGAAAATATTCCTTGCTCCCGGTCAGTTATGCTCGCGCTTAAATCTCGTGATATTTTCGATTGTGGAAGAAACTATTATTCAACGTCCAGTGACCTTTCGTGACCTTGCATGGCCTCGTGGTGTTGTATTTCCAACCAAACCCAGTAGCCTTCGATCGATGAAGATACAGGTACCTATTATACACAATTTCAAATCGAAAGTAGCTTGGGGGCGACCCCGGCGTATTGGTTAACATCCAAACCTCTCACGCCAAAGTCACGAGTTCGAATCTCACCCCCGGAGAAGTTACGAAAATGCCCAAAAGTGGTGTTTGAGTGACTACGACGGGAGATGAACCAGCCCGAAGCTGAAAATCTCGATAATCAAGAAACAAAAAAAAAAAAGTAGCTTAACACATATTGAACGAAAAACACTTCCTAAACTTAAACAACATACCAATTTTAAGACATATCAAAAATCTTTGGAAACTTAATGCAGCAGAAAGCATAGAAATTTAAAACATTCCAAAGAATACTTAATAAAAATAAAGGAACGGGTATTTGTGGTTGTTTAAATATATACCTTCATTCGAAAAACAACACACCACACAAACAATAATAACAAACTACCTTACATAAATTGATATTTATAGCTGTTTGAAGCCCTAAGCTATACCTACTCAACAAACCTACACAACAATTGACGGCCTACCTATCAAGTGGGAATTTATACTTACACTTATTGTTATGTTTTTGTATTCTCCCGTGCGTGGATTGACGATTATAATGATGTTCGCTCATCACCATGAGGCACCGAGAGTGGACAGTAATGTTTGCTAGAATGAAAGATATGAAGAGAAAGTGTTGAAAGTTCCGTTAGCGTACGGTAAGGTACAGGTCATCAGACATTGCAAAATAAAACAACCCAAAAAGGAGAGGGTTCCTCTCCCATGTACGCATCAAACAGAGTGCATACAAACCACTGCTAAAAACTATCACAAAGCTATCAGTGGTACATGAGCGCGATCCAACACGTTACTTTTGCCTGTTTTGGTGGCGGATTCGGTCGTGCCTCGACCTACCCCGCAGTGGGATGTTAGCAAAAGGTAACATCCTTGGTGCGAATACTACATTACCTATGCCCTTTCGCTTAATCTTCAAATACATCATATTCTTCCTAACCTCCCGTACACTGATGGAACTTTCAACACTTTCTTTTCATATCTTTCATTCTAGCACACATTACTGTTCACTCTTGGTGCTTCATAGTGATGAGCGAACATCTCCCTCTTTATCAGGAATTTATAATTTTTACGATACCTAAACGACGATCTGACAGGTATAACGAAAAACAAGTTCACATAAGAGACACGAACAAATCTGTATGTCACAGGCAAAATAGGCCTATCTGCGAAAAGATAAGGTTTATTTAGAGGAATTTAACAGAACTTGTTCGCGTTTACTAGTGATAGTTTAAAAAATTGTTTCAGTTTTCAGGTTTTTAGAAGAAGTCATCAAATGAAGTGTTAATTTAAATTTTCCAAGTTTTCCAATTCGATTCGAATCTATTCTTAGTTTTCCAATTCAAAAACGTCAACAGTATCTCTAAATGTATCCATTCATTGAATGCTTGTACATTGAAGATGGACACATATATCTAACTCAATGTATGTGGTTTAGTGAGCAATAACAATACTTTTGATCAGTAATAGAGGAACTACGAAATGTTTGGTCTTCAAATACGATCTTTTTAAGGTCATAGATTTGATCCGTTTCAATCAACTTCAACTTCCCATCTAGCGACCTGTTGAAATTCTCCCGCACTTCCCATAACCACTGACTCTGTCTTAGATGAAAAAGCGGCAAAATCACACCTCAAAAGAAGCATCCCATGTAGATTGTGTAATGAAAAGCCACCTTAACAACGCCATTTTCCCGGCATTACCATGCAAATGAGCCCTGATTGAACGTACGTGATTCAATTACAACCGACAAATCTTGGTTAACTCGCTCGGCCTCCACCCGGCACCATCAAAGCTCGACCAGCAGAGTGATAACCTACCCTACTAAGCTAAGGTAGCTGCGTACGACTGTTATCCACCGTAATAATACACCCTGCAATGCTGTTGTCTATTGTTTACCGTGGCTATGAAAGTGTGAAAAAAGTGGTTAGTGGAACTGTTTATCCAATCTTCCCCGGGGCCGACGCCTCCCTCTCGCCCCATGAGGAGTAGAAGAATTACACTATGTACAGCCGCACAGTAGCTTTGGCAGGCAATGCAATTCGCAATTCTTCTTGCGCCTGCGCTTGGATGCACCAATAAATTAATTTTGCTCGCTTTCGTTTTCACTCGAACGAACTTCCCGCGCCTGCAGAGTCAGCTGTGAAGCGTTCCGCCGAGCTATTTTTATAGATTTGATGGATGTAATACCACCAATAGCGACAAATTCGAATCAATTGCCAATGTTACAGCTCGGACTCACGCCGCCCACCTCGCCATAACAATGAGAGGTGTCATCGATACCGATAGACACGATGATTGAAAACATATATTCAAGTTGTTATGTTACGATTGTTACAAGATCAGTGTTGGCCTAGAAACAAAGTACATGCAGCAACCAGCCAAGAATAACGAATCAAGGAAATCCAACAATGGCAACTGGTTTCTTGAACTCTTGCTCTAATTGAACAACGTCCATGTTGAATTGCCAACCCGAAGCGGACAAACACACAATTTTCCAAATAAAATCCAATAATTGAAATCGTGATTCAACGTATGCTTTCTGGCGTCCCCCGTCTCTCCCCATGCAACAGAATCACCCCAACACGATTGATTGATTTAGATTCTTGCTATTGCGATCCCAGCGACTACCGGGTAGAGCCGTAATAAAAAGCTCAATTTCATGAGAACCCAAAGACATCTCGCCGTGCGGCAGCATTGCATTCACATTTGGTTGTTTCTCCTAACGGTGACCCCAACGTTGTTCGGCATCGAAGCTCACGGTCAATGCCAAATGGGACCCATCACCCGGCGGAGAGATTGAAACCCCGTCCCGGTAAGGCACAGGCAAGGAAAAACTGCCGTTTTGCCATGATTGCCCTTCGGTCGTCGTCGTCGTCGTCGATGCCATTGTTTGCGGGTGCCAATAAATTCCGGAATGCTTCGTGGACGCGGGGAAACAATTCTTGAACGATTTTTCAAACGCAGAGGCCCCCGGGAAAACAAACGACCCCAAACCAATAAAAATAAATCTGCTCTCTGGTGCGGGATGGATGACGTCGAGTGGAGGCAGTTTAAACAGGGATTGATTCACGTAGCAGGGGTCGTTGTGATGCGAGAGGGAAGATGCGTGAAAAGTTATTTGGGTGAAGTTGGATGAGAATGAAGTTTCAATTTGTTTTCCTGTAAGCATTGAAGTAGTAGACGAATTAATGTTATGATTATCACCGACAAAGACACAAGCAAAGTGACTCAAAGACGCCATATGGCAAGATACCAAGCTTACGCACTAAGAAATTTTAAAAGTATAAGGCCTGTCCACGTTAAATTTCGGACACTTTTCTTTCGGATTTTGCATTATTTCACGGATTGCTGAAATGTTTCATTTATATGATATCTGAAACTCTCTGCGCCAATGCATTTAACAAACGACAGCAAAATCCAAATTCATCGGTAAGTGATCCTGCCAAGATACTAAAACTACCAAAAAGTACCGTGTTGATACTAAAACTACCAAAAAGTACCGTGTTCTGTGTTTGCAAATCATTTGACCTGCGCTTGACAGTGGTTCGGAAAGTTGAAAGTGAAACAATTCGAAAAATTTGCTACCGACACATGGACAAAAAGTTGGTAGCCATTATTGAGATCCCAATCTTTCTCAATCTTATTGTGCGAAATGTGAACCAAGTTGAGAATTCCCAATTATACGTACAAAAAGTAAAGCACAGGCAAGGACTGAAAGCGTGCAAAGTGAAAATGGTGCCCAACATTGATGACAAGCTTTATACCAAGTTTTTAAAAACATTTTCTTGTATCATAATGGACGGCGAGACATACTTACTCGAAGACTTTAAACAACTTACGGGTCTGGCTTTTTATACCGCAATGCAAAGGAACGCCGGTTGCCGAGCATTCCCGGACAAATAAGGTGTCCAAATTCTCGAAAAAGTATTTGATTTGGCATGCCATATATAGTTGTGGTCGAAAATCTAAAAGTTTCGTCTCTACCGGCACTATCAATAAGGATGTGTACGAGAAAGAATGTCTTCAGAAGCAGTTGCTACCGTTTATCAGAAGGCACGACTGTCCACCTCTGTTTTGGCGTCTTGTCACTATGCGAAATCCGTTCTGCAATGCACTATGGTCCAGATCACGAATTTACTAGTAAACATGCTCCCAGCGCCTAAACTTGAAACTGTACAGCAAAGTGATATTCCACAACATGGTTTGTATCAATAAGGTCCATTTTTTTATGTTAGGTAAAATTAGGGTGGTCCCCATTTTCATGGAAATACAAAAACTAACTTTTTTATTTGCAGAAATAGACGTTTATATTTTTGCGCAAAACTGTAGCGCAGAAAATTTCATGGAATTTTCATGCATACATTTTTTTGTAGCTAAAAAATTGACCGATTTAGAGCAAGTTTCCCTCATCAACTACCATAAAAAATTGTTTTTTTTGTCCTTACTTTTTTATTTCAATTTCCACTGTAAAGTTATGTTGCAACGAGTATTAGCACTTTTGAAAACGTGTACTTTAATATACAAATTTTGCCACTAGCTTCAACCAATAGTTATTGATTTTTTTTCTAAAAAAAATACGCCCTTTGAAATGCTGATTTCTATTATTTGGGCAAACACAAAAAAAATTAAATACGTCATTTATTAGAACAATTTATATTATTCAACATATGTGAAAACTAGAGATATGTTCTGTATCTTGAGAAAATAACATTTAAATCTGGGATAGTTTTAGAAAAAAAAACTCCAATAACTATTGATTGGTTAAGGCTAGTACACTAAGTTGAGAGCGAAAAGTTCTAAATCGGTCAATTCATCTTCAAAAAATTGACATAAAAATTCAGGAAATTTTCATGCGCTTTAACTTTGGTCAGAATGTAAAGGTGTACGATGAAATTGCCACACCATGAAATTGCTCTAACTTTAACCGTTGGGTAGAATTTAATGAAAATTATGGTGGTTTAGTCATAGTGCATTATTACATCCTGCAGGTTTAAAAATCCTGTGATCAAAACTGCGGAAATGGAGTCAGAAAGAACAGCTCGTGCGTGATAAAATATTGCGCATTCATCACGAGAACAAGGATCTCTCGCATCGTTCCATCGCTAAAACGTTGATTGCGAATTCCACGGTGTCACGGTGATTGCGTTTCGAGGACAGTTGACCACCGATCGAAAGAAGTGAAGGAAAAAGTATTCCGTACAACACCAAAAATCACAACCGCGTAGTTGTGGCCTTTAACCTGAAATCCGAACGCTTCCGTTCGGGATGTGGCTAAGCTGCACCTAAGCCGAAGTTTTGTCCAGAAGGCCAAAACTAAGGCTGGGCTTCGAACGTTCAAAGGTACAAAGGCCCCTAATCGCGACGAGAAGCAGAACAAGTCCGCCAAAACCCGTGCCAGGAAGTTGTACCTCAACATGCTGACGAAAGTTGAATGCTGCATCATGGACGACAGAAACATATGTGAAGGCCGACTTCAAACAGATCCCCGGCAACCTGTTTTTCACGGCCAAGGATAAGTTCAGCGTTCCGGAGCATGTCCGCACTCAGAAGATGTCCAAATTTGCGAAGAAATTCCTGGTTTGGCAAGCCATCTGCACGTGCGGGAAGCGGAGTGCACCTTTCGTGACCCAGGACACGACGAACGGACAGGTGTACATAAAGAGTGCCTGCGGCTGCTTCCTCTCCTGAAGGCCCACAACGTCCCAACAATCTTCTGGCCGGATTTGGCCTCATGCCACTACTCCAAGGACGTGCTGGTCAATTTTCGTGCCGAAAATGTCCAACCCTCCCAACACTCCGGAGCTCTGCCCCATCGAGAAGTACTGGGCGATTATGAAGCAGCACCTTCTTAAACGACCTAAGGTAGTGAAGACAGTCGAGGAACTGAAGAAAGTATGGGTTTACATGCAAAAAACGGTTGATTCACAGGTTGTGCAGAATCTTATGGCCGGGGTTAAGGCCAAGGTGCGGGAATTTGCGTATGGACTATAAATAAAATACGAATAAAATGGTAAAATGAAGTATAATAGTTATTTCTCAATCCCTGAAAATTTGATGGCAATCGGATGAAAACTCGAATTTTGCGAATCAATTTTGTGTGTGGCAATTTCATCGTGGACACCCTTTAAACGTATATTTCTGAAAATAAAAAAGTTAGTTTTTGTATTTCCGTAAAAATGGGGACCACCCTAATTTTAATCAACCTAAAAGAATGGACCTTTGTTTTTATTTCAGGTTTCACCACCATTTTTTTTAAGGTTAAAAATTGACCAATTTAGAGTAACTTTTCGCTCGTCAACTAAGGGTGTACCATAAAAAAAAGTTTTTCTGTCCTAACTTTTTTATTTCAATTTCCATTGTAAACTTTGAACAAACGAGTCGTAGAACTTTCAAAGGTGCATATTTTAATATATTAATTTTGCCGCTAGCCTTAACCAATCAATAGTTATTGGAGTTTTTCTTCTAAAACCATCCCAGATTCAAATGTAATTTTCTCAAGATACAGAAATAACATATCTCTAGTTTTCACATATGTTGAACAATATAAATTGTTCTAATAAATGACGTCTTGAATTTTGTTTGTGTTTGCCCCAATAATAGAAATCAACATTTGAAAAGGGCGTATTTTTTTTAGAAAAACTTCAATAACTATCGATTGGTTGAAGCTGGCAGCACAATTTGTATATCAAAGTACGCGTTTTCAAAAGTGCTAATACTCGTTGCAACATAACTTTACAGTGGAAATTGAAATAAAAAAGTAAGGACAAAAAAAAACAATTTTTTATGGTACACCCTAAGTTGATGAGGGAAACTTGCTCTAAATCGGTCAATTTTTAAGCTACAAAAATGTATGCATGAAAATTCCATGAAATACTCTGCGCTACAATTTTGCGCAAAAATGTAAACGTATATTTCTGCAAATAAAAAAGTTAGTTTTTGTATTTCCATGAAAATGGAGACCACCCTAATTTTAACTAAAATCAAAAAATGGGCCTGAGTGATACAAACCATGTTGTGGAATATCACTTTGCTGTAAAGTTTCAAGTTTAGGCGCTGGGAGCATGTTTCCTCGTAAATTCGTGATCTGGACCATAGTGCAATGGTATAGGGTACAAGAGGATAAATACATGCCAAAAACAGCCAATCCACCAAACTGTCCAGAAGTTCACCCAACAGAGAAGTACTGGGCTCTAATTTAGAGAATACTCTTCAAAACTAAGATGATTTCAAAAAAAGATGGAAAATCGTCACGGAGGGCGTATCTGAGGATACCGTACGAAACCTGATGGTGGGTGTACCACAAAAAGTTCGAGTATTTTACAGAAAGAAGGATTAACATCGTAATTAACAGTTTCGAATGTGGATATAACTCTATTGTTGTAAAATAAATAATCGGTTTTGGTGAATTATGTGTGAATTACTGCTATTATTTCAGTGTCCGCAATTGAACGTGGACAGGCTTTAGCCCCATATGGATTTTCGACTGATTTGAGTTGCCACTATCCGCCTTCACTTAACACCAACTTTCACCTCTAGACGAAAAAGTCAAAAGGTCGAAAGTAACATTTGTGAACAATGACTTCTGACTTCCAGGAAATTCACGTTTTAAGTCATTGTTAACAATTGTTACTTTTGACCTTTTGACGATTTTGTTTGTTCTATAAATATTTGAGACAACATCAACGAAGTTTGTCCTATCATGCAAGGTAGTCGCATATCAGTCCAATTATGGAATTCAATTGTTCCTAGCCCGAGTTAGTAGTGTGTAACAACGCGTTTTTTGTTTTTTTTTTGTGTTAATTATTTTAGTTTTATTGCAACTGATTTTAACTTGTAAAACTTATGATTTCAATAACATATGTTGAATTTTAAAATACTCACTTAGAAACCATGGAAGTCTACACCATGTTCATACAATTTCCCTTTCAATTAAAAATCGTTGGAGGACGATGAACTGAACATTCATCCCTTTCAATTGAAACACATTATCTTCTTTTGACAGCCACTTCTCAGTAAACTTCATCAAATCAATCTTCAAACAAACATTTTCGACTAAGTGCTTCATTCATCGGTGTTTATTTTAGCATTTGGTGTCAAACTAGTATGAAGCAGAGTGATATTCATTTCTGAGGTATTCATAATTTTTAAGACTAGAAACTGTGCCATCAGAAAAACTAATTGTAGCACCGAAAACAATAATCAACCATTTTATGAAATGATAAATGAAATTGCGGATATTTTAGTTGCTTCCACGTGATTCCTGTTTAGCTCCAGCGCAAATGTAACAAATGCAATTTCAATAAGTCACCGCAATACCAAACAGAAACGCGCTTGCCAGCTCGGGGAGCTTTTTATCGAGCAAATTTACAGCAATGCGTGCATCGTTAAATGACAAAACTTATAGCAACACTGTTTTGTTGTTCGTTCGCATTTTTCGTTGCGTTCGCCAACCACTGCTCAGGTGGAGGGATGCCAAGCCTGAATTTCAATTGGAACGACGGTGGCTAGTAATAGACGGCTTTCGACGGAATTACCGAATTTTAAACAGCTGAACGTTTGATAATCCAATTTAACAGAATCCGTTAAAACGAATTAACGAACGTTCAGCTTTTGAGAACTCGGTAAAATTGTTCTTTTTTCTATAAAAGAATCTAATTGTGTACTCTGCTGGTAATTTTTTAAACCAAATTATTCCATTTTACGATTTTTTTTTTCAACTCTTTATTTATTCCAATTTATTTATTTTTTTAAACATATATATAATTCTAGGTGCTCCTGCTAAGTTATTAACATTTCAACCTTATATGCTGTCATTAATATCTAATTGTGTTAATATTACTTTTACTTTGTCTATTCAGAATTTTTAAAAGGATTTATTTTGCCTGCGTATATGAATTACAGTTGATTTCATAAAACTAGTTCTTATCTTTAGAGAGAATTGATCATGGCAATTGAAGATTGCAATAATTTTCGTCACAAATTATGAATTATTTTGTTGGAAAATTCTTCTAGAGTTTCAACGTTTGAAATTCTATGTAAATCAATAGTACTGAACCCGGTTGGCAGCTTCAAAATCATTTTCAGAACTTTGTTCTGAATTCTTTGAAGTATTCCATTTTAAGATAATCTCTAGTAAAGGCTGGTATGGTTTTATGACGATCAGTACTAGTCATATCCACATACACTCAGTAGCAAAAAAAAAGCCGAGCAAAATTGTGCTTCCAAAAAACGCGTTGTTCAACCCTCTGTAACTTTGTCAATTATCAATATATTTGGTTGAAATGTTGACAACACTATATTTAATGTTTTGACCTAATGTGACCAAAATTTTATGTTGATGAAATTTATAAATTTGAAGTTATCATAACATATGTGAAAAACGTCATTATTGGACATATCCATTTAAAAACACGTATTTCTGTGAAACATTTAGGTGACATATTAAAAATTCTTCCATGACTTTAAACAATACAGAGATTGATGTGGACATAATTTGAACTGTTTCCATTAAGTTGTTTGGATCACAGCTGGCGTCAAAGTTGACGCTCCAACATGAGTATTTCCCTTTTTCACCCGATATTGACCATGCTGAAACATCGGTGCAAAAAATAAGCCGCGGCATTGTCATCATATAGTTTTGGGCCGAATTAATAAGATGAATTCGCCTCAGCTTTGATGAATGAAGATGAATTTGCCTCGGCAAGAAACCCGAAATAAATGTATCAGAAGATTCAGAGAGAATCATGCCCGGAAATTTAGCGGAGTTGCCAATTTGGAAGAGGTATTTAAACAGCTTCTTCTAACTTCGGATCCAATAATTTCACTTAAAAATAAGATCAGTACATCAAAATCAAGCCAGTATCCCGGAAGCATTCAAAAACTTAAATAGATAAATCCTAGAGGGTTTAAGCTGTTTAGTGGAATAACTGTAACTAGAAATTTGAAGAAAAATTAGTATTTTCCATTTTATTCCAACTACTAGTTGGAATTAAATGGAAAATACTAATTTTTCTTCAAATTTCTAGTTAAATAGATAACTGTTACGATCCTTAATGTCCAATATTTTGTCCACCATTTTACAGTCCGTAACTTTCAATAAATGATCAAGGTTCATTCATTCTGTTTTCTTCTAATCAAGTCCTTCCCATAATCCGGAAGCATACCCACGGTATTTTTTTTCATATTTAAAGGCTAGAGTATTGCCATCATCCAAATGTTTGTGTATTTTAGTGAAAGGAAAAACTTTCTCCGCCATAGAAAAATCCAAGAAAGAAGTTACAACTGAATAGATCATTGAAGACTGTATTTTCACCGAAAACCACACAACTTTGATTTATCCCTAGTAGCACATTTGTTGCCATTCGGTTGATAAAACAAAAATATGACTTGCTAAGTCATATTCAAGTTACTACAACTAATTATGACCGTAGTGTGCTGCTTGGGATGCCTACCTAGTATTTATCAATTACCCCCATATATTAAAACATCAAAATTTTTTATTTTTTTTATTTATTTATTTTCCGTCGGCCTATTTCTTCACATGGTGACAATCGCTGACGCCAGGGAGACGACTCCACCACCTGGACCCTACCTAACGACTCATGACTATGAACCGGGACCAACAGCTTTACTTCCCTTCCGAAGGAAGATGTGACCAGATTTGTTCGCCTCAGAAAAACCACCGATGTCGACTGGGATTGAACCCAGACCCACTGGGGTGCCACAAGTAGCAGTCACGCTTACCACTGCACCACCGACGCTGGCTAAAAAATTATAATGTTCAGTATAACATTTAACATCATGTCATGGAATTTTATTTTCAAAATATTTGCGACATTTTGAGATATAACCCTTGGAAAATGGCATATTTTTAACAAAAAACAAAAACGCTTGTATCATTTCAATTTTAACAGATAGCGTATTGTTGTCTTCTAAAAAAATAAGTATTTAAGTAAAAGAAAAAACTTTTCAGAACAGAGTAGACCGAGGAAAACTTAAAGAGTTAGAGCTAAAAAGTCTATTTGAAGGGGGTTCCCATAAACAAATGCTTCATATCTCAATAAAAAACACAAGATAGCATGTTGGTATTTTCTGCAAAGTTTATGGAAATTGTGAGTTCTACAATTTTGTACAATATTTCAAAAGCCTAGAACGTCACATCAAAAATATGAAAAAAATAAATCATGCCCCGATGAACGCAGTTTATGGACGACCCCTTTTTCAGATGCGCCTTAATCATATCAAAAACTTCTTTGAAGACGCCAATTTGATTACGCGTCATCTCAGTGCACTTTTTATTTTATTCCTGAAAATCGCCCTTTCGGACCAATGTGCACTGTTCTGGCCTGATCTTGCATCCACTCGCTACGTTCCTCTATGCTGGTTCTGATAAAGGAACACGGTATAAATTTTATGCAAAAAGAGGATAATCCACCAAATTGTTCTGAATTGCGTCCGACCGAGCGCTACTGGTATTTTCGAGAGAATGGCAGAGAGACACAATCTGTCAATGAGTTCAAAAAAATGTGGTCAACTGCTAGCCGAAAGGTATCGCAGAGAACTCTGGAAAGCCTACTTATGTTTTCGTTTCATATCTAGGAGCATTTTGTTGAAAAGTATATTTTTTTCTATAATACAACAGCGATTATTACACGAAAAATCGGTTTTTGAATTTGATGGCTAATTAATAAAACATCTGCAAAACAATGTGTCCACTTTAAAAAGAACAATCCTTAAATAGTCTTATAGTTTCATATTTTTCTTTTTTTAACAGAATAACTTATTGCCTAACATCATGACTTGAAGTTCTCGAAAATCATCTGGAAATTTAAAACATAATATTACACGCATCAAATTTAAGCTTTTTAAGCATATTATCGGGTTTTCATTCAATTTAACACAAATAAAAATTCAAACCAGAATCCGTAATGGAGTTTTCAACCATCAATACTTTTCCTACGTCCCAGCAAAATAAAATTAAAGGATACAAACAAACCTCACCGATTGAGTGCTGGAAATACCAATAAATTGTACCAGCTGCAAACGCAACGCCACCAACACAACCAGAAAGCAGCAGCAGCAGCAACCAACAACAAGCCAGGTAAATTTATTTGATTTCGATCCTCGCGATTGAAAATTAAACGTTCCTTATAAATTGGAGGAATTCGCAGCAGCATCAAAACTGGACTGAAAACAAAATACCTAGAAAGCAAACAAACAAACAAAAAAGACACAAGAAGAGTTCCATAAACACCGAGTCAAAACAAACATTGCGAAAATTGTGAGTGTGCAGTTTGGGTGCAAGAAGTGATTCTTTCGCATCGGCTGGTCGGTCGCCCCACGATGGACGTATGCAAATTGATGAGTGTGTAGAAGATTGGATTGGACCGAAGGCAAAATAGGAAAAAAGAAAAATAATTAGGTTTGTTACGAGTGGCGAGGGCTGTGTGATTTAAGAGGTAATGTATTAGGATTTTCTTTATCGAGGTTAGTCTTGATTCGACGTTACATCACATGCGCGTGCGAAAGTCGGCTCTTTATGAGGATCACCTCGATGGGATGCCTACTTGCTTAAGTACCAATGGCTGTTTCTAATTTATTTGACTGTAATTGATGTTTTACCTAATGAGAAACATGGTCAATGGAAAACAGAAACGGTTTCATTAGTCAGTGTGGTGCAGCATCGGACTACTCTGCCATAAATCATTCTCGACTCTCACTGCAAACCTTTGCCGAGCGTCCATAGGGAGGCTCATTGAACCTTAACCGCATATTCATTATCGTAGCTCATAAAATTTTACGACCAGAACGTGATCGATTCCAGACAGGAATGAATTCCGGAGAAGTGAGAGATTTCTGGAGACGTCCGGTGAGAGATGAGCTAATATAACTAAGCCACAAACTACACAGTGAAGTCTTTGTGCGGATCGATTCTTTGGATTGGTTTTAATAAAATCTTGGTTTTGCGATCACTTTTGTTTGCCAATGCAAGTGAGTGTTATTTTAAAATGCTTAATCAAGGTATCTGAATTAATGTGGTCAATTTGATGGCATGCAGTGATGCTCACAATATATAACTATCTGGACAAATCTATGGTTTGGTCAATGAAGCGACGGGCATCAGAATAATTCATTGAGATGGGTTAAAGAACTTCTTTAGCATATTCGTCGATTAAGAGCCTCTTGTGCTAAATATCACAATGCCGTGACTGCGGTGATCGATTTATCTTCAAAGACTATTTTTTAGATAATATCGTGGTCAAAACAAAATTTTACCTAACCATAGCAATATGATCAAGGCTTCGTTGTCTTTTTCTGTGCACAGAATTCGTCTCTTGTTCACACGGTCTTAAAGCTAAGTCCATTTAGAATCCGGAATAATAACATCATCTGTATCTCGGTAACGGATTGACGTACAAATAAGTTTAATACATCAAAAAAAAGGTAATCGACTGTACTCTAAGGAAAAAATATCAATAAAAATAATTTCTCTTTACTTCTAATGAAAGTTTGCACTTTCTTCTTTATTCCTCCCATCAAACGCTGCACACCTCTGGAGTCAACTTCCTTGGCACATTTGTTCCACATTTTGGTCATCTGAGTCACATCCCGAGCCTTTTTTCTGCCTTTTTTAAGCTTCCGCTTCATTATTGCCCAAAATCTCTCGATGGGCCGGAACTGCGGGCAGTTTGGTGGCTTTATGTTTTTATCGATGAAATCTACGTTATTATCGCGGTACCACTGGATAACTTCCCGGCTGCAGTGACAACTCACCAAATCTGGCCAAAACTTCACGGGACCTTTACGGGCTTTAATGAAAGGAAGTACGCGATTTTTGAGGCATTCTTCCTTGTACAGCTTCGAGTCCATCGTCTTATTCGTCACGAACACTTGGGTCTTTGCTCCGCAGCTGCATATCCCTTGCCAAAACATCAGTTTTTTCTGGAAAAATTTCGCAGAAACATCTCCTCGTTCCGTCGCCATGTAAAATGTGTGGCCAGAGGGCTGTCCGAAGTCCATTTTGACGTAGGTTTCATCGTCGATGAGCAGACATCCTTGGTACTTCGTCAAAACCTGCTGGTACAATTTCCGAGCTCGAGTATTGGTGACGAAACTTTGCTTCAACGTTCTGTTTGGTTGCTTCCTGGCTCGATAAGAACGATATCCTGCTCGCAAACGAATTTTTCGAACGGTAATGCGAACAGCAGCGCATTTTTGTGCGATTTCATTATCCGATAGTCCAGGGTTTGCTCTGACGGTTCTCAACACCTTCTGGATCAGCTTGCGGTCATATGTTCCACTACGACGCTTACGTAGAGGCATTCGATCTACGCTCTTTTGCTCTCTGAAACGTTTGAGCACATCATACATGGTTGATTTGGCGATTTTCATCCCTTTTGCGATTTTTATTGCGGACCGATATGACCGTTGGATTATCAACATGGGTGTGCAGGATTTTCTCTCTCTTCTCGGCTTCCATCTGCAATTACTTTTGAGTCACGAAACACCGTGAAATTTATAACACAGAAAGTGGGCGTCTAGGTTAACAAACCACTGGAAAAGAATTCTTGAAGCAGTCACTTTCTTTGCCGCTGCAACACAATAAGTGGTTCCGGATTCTAACTGGACAGATCTTTAGGCCGCACTTCATCAGTTTCGCAGACTGCGGAGGGTCCGAAAGTCACTTTCAACTTACATTACAGGGTCGAGCAATTGAACCGACAAACAATATGAAATTAGTGTTTTTATATTGCTTCACTATTTTAGAACCCCTTGGTTTGAAGTACACCTTGCAGTCTGCCCTTTGCAATACATTCTTGCGCTTTTCGGAGCTAGAATATTGATTTTTGTTTTGATTTGCTGGATTATTTTAACAAAACATTTGAGGGTATTTTCACGTCAGGCACGTTATTAAAGGCGTATCATTATGCTTGGGACCGACCTTTGGACCCACCTTGGAGCCCCATGTGCTGATACTTTCTAAGCCAACAACTATTTCCATTTTCTTCTTGAGTACCTAGCCAATGATTGAATTGCTGCAAAACATTTAGAGCTATTGCAATGTTGCACACAAAACTGAGCCTCCCATTGTTGCTTTGTTTACTCTGTGTTTTAGCAGTAAGCTGACATTCAATTTATTTTTGTCATCGTATTTGAACCTTAAAAATGAACCGAAAAAAAACGTAGTGCAGTTATTGCCTTGTTCAAAGCAAGGAAAATTAAAATGAACGGTATGGTGGAGGACATCAAGCCACAGAAACTAAACCTGCCATGGTAAAGCCTGTCCACGTTAAATGTCAGACAACAAAATAATAGCAGCTCAAATATGTACACATTATGCCATAAAACCGATTGTATATTTCACAATTAGAGATTTATATCTACATTAGAAAAAAATTGCTAATCCTTCTTTCTGTAAAATTCTATCAGGTCAGGTTCCGTACAGTATTCTCAGATACACCCGCCTGGACGCTTCTCCATCTTCTCTTTAAATAATTGGTACTATTTGCTCTCTTTTTAGTTTCGAAGAGGTTCCGCTTAACTAGAGCCCAGTACTTCTCTATTGGGTGAAGTTCTGATCAGTTTGGTGGATTGGCTGTTATTGGCACGTATTTGACCACTTGTCCCTTATACCGTTCCAGGGCGGATTTCGCATAGTCAAATCAGGCCTAAACAGAGCTGAATAGTGCTAGTTTTTGATTAACGGTAGCTACCACTTTTGCAGACATTTTTTCTTGTCATTATTGATAGTTCCGGTAGAGACGAAACTTTTAGATTTTCGTTCACATTTCTATATGGCCTGCTAAATCAAGTACTTCTACAGGAATTTGGACCGGCAACGGCATTCCTTTGCATTGCGGTATAACATGCTCGATCCAGAATCTGTTTAAAGTCTTCGAGTAGGAATGTTTCGTCGCCCATTATGATACGAGAATATGTTTGCAAACAATTTGAGAAAAACTCCTTGGCCCGTCTTTTTGCAGTGAAATTTTGCTTGACATCAAGGTTGGGCACCATTTTCACTTTGTACGCCGTCAGGCCCTGCCTCTGCTTCGCGTTTTGTACGTTTAATTTTGACTTCCCAACTTTGCGAGCCACATTTTGCACATAGAGATTGGGATTTTTCTCAATAATGGCTACCATCTTCGTGTCCATTTGTCGGGAGCATAGTTTTTGACTTGTTCCACGTCCAACCTTCCGATCCATAGTCAAGCGCTGGTCCAATGATTTGCAAACACGAAACACGGTACCGATAAATAAATAAAGTGTTAATAAACTGGAGAGTACCTGCTGTCATATAAGTGAAATCTTTCAGTGGTCTATGAAATAATTAAAAATCCACAGTGAAAGAAAAGTGTCCGAAATTTAACGTGGACAGGCTCTGAAAAAGATGAACAAGCGTTTGCAAAAAAAATCCGCGTCGGAGTGCCATTCAACTGGCGAAAGATTTTCGTATATCATATAACAGGATCGCATTTTTAAAAAGAGGCTTATGATCAAGCCGTGCAAGATTCAAAAAGTACAGAATCTTATAATCCAGCAAAAAAATTGAGCGATTGCTAAAACATTGCTGCAAATGGCCGCTGAAGCAAAGTTGAAATATTCCTATTTAATTCTTCACTATTCAGCAATTCCTAAGCAAGTAAAACGAAAGGGTTTGGTTGACAGAAAAATCTCCAAGAAGTTTCGACGTTTCGACCGTCACTAAACGACAAAATACTGCTTCATTGATGTTTTGGACCGGAATTACCCATAGCGATCGAGCTTCACTGATTTTTGTTCCTGAAGTGGTAAAAATCAATCAACAAACCTATCGGGAATTTGTTCTGGAGAATGTTGTTGAGCCGTGGGCACAAGTTCATTTAGGATCAACACCTAGGATTTTGCAAACAAATCACAGCAAGCTCTACCCTCGAACGACTGGTGTTCCGTGAGCTGTCTTTTTTGTGTTCTTTCCGTGGTTTTGATTGTAAACTTTAATTTTTTTCATTGACGTTAAAATCGCTCCGTGATGACGGTGATCCGAGTTGGGCGAGTACATCAGAGAGTGAATTTTTGCTGCGGAAAAAAGCAGTAGCTACACCCAAAATAAAAAAGCAAGATTGTAATGCAATTAAGCATGATTTTGTTTCATTTCTCGTAATGAATCGCAACTTGGTGAAAAAATGCAACAAAGATCGTGGGCAAAAAAGCAACACGTCAATTCGCTTTGAAAAATTCTATGTATGCGTGAGGTTGTGCAGTGTATAAGTTTGAGTATGAAATTGTAGACCGGAAGTTCAATGGCTCTCAAACGATCACGATTTGCAACCGAGATTCGAACCGTGGCAGCATGCATCATGGCTCTAGATAGTAATCATTCATCCTCATCAATAAATTGAAATAACTGGAACAAAAGCCCTACATTTGCATCGATTGTTGAGGCACTCAGCTATACAACAGTGAAGCAAATGGCGCTCTCACACACTTGCATGGCTTGATGTATTTCATAAAGAAGGGCAAACTTGATGAGAGGGAAATCGGAGTGTAATGATGAGTGAAAATAAATATAGAGTGGTATTGTCTCAACCAAATTCAACCAAAGTTGTTGACGGTTGAACAAAGACGCAACGGTTGCTTCGATTGTCGAGGCACTAATCTTGTTTTCGGTTATTGCCAGTGCGAAACTGGGTTCGTCCTACGTTTTTTTATTCAATCGGGTCGGATCTTGATCCGCTCTGGATCCGACCCAACGTCGATGAGGTTCGCTCTACACTTTTTTCGAGGTCCAACCTGGATTCACCAATACACAAACATGAACTGTCAAAATAGAATGTTTATGTTTGTTGATATTTATATTTTGCACTAATACCATCATACTGACTCGATTCTGGATCCGATTTCGTTCGGTTATTGCGAGTCAGAGTCAGACCTGACCCAGATTTAAAACCGAAAATGACATAAGCACACAGCGATATTTAGTTGTTCGAGAAATCTGTGTGCTGCCAGGCGCTTGTACACACTTACATGGCTTCGTTTGTTCCATTAAACGTTTTATGGATCAAGATGGGCAAAATTGTTTTTTCAGATTCATGCGGCTTACTCAAGATATGAGTGCAAAAACTTCAATTGCTGTTTTGCCACCATTTTAACTTTTTTTGGTGTAGAAAATTAATCCTGCATCCAAAGTGTGAAAATCTAACGGGTACGAGTGGAACAGTGTATAGAAGTGCCGCAGGTTGCCTGAAAGTCTTAATGGACACACCTATTCATATCGGATTTGTCGGTTCTTCGACGACTTCTCTGATCCACGCCTTACGCCAGTTCCTATAGGCCACGTAAACAAAGTCACCGTTCTTCAGCGGCGTTGATTCGTCGAACCATTTATGTTAGGAACGTATTCCTTTATCCAGTGATCCCATGAATTGTTTACAAACTGCACTGAGCGCTAATACGCGTCACGAAGTGCTAGCGCAAGATTAGTAGGAGGCGGTACTTCCTGAGGCTCGTTTGCAACTATTCCCCGAAGGAAGCGATGGGCGGTAAGCGTTTCCTGGAGCGAGCCTGAAGGAGCGTAGACGAGTGGGCAACTGTTTATCCTTTCCCCTGTTTCCGCAACGGTGGTCAAAAGAATCCCGTCTGTTAGTTTACGCCCATTGTCCGAAACCTCCATGACACTTTTTACGCTCCCATATGCCACCCATATGAGGAGCAGCTGGTGGGTAGAGGTTCCACTTTGTCCGAGCACTAGATAACTTATCGGTGCAATCGTGTACTGCGGAACGAACTCCTTGCTCGCGACTTTCAGGTTGGGACCGTTGTCCGAAAAACATTCTGCCACCGGACCCCAGCGAGAGATGAACCATCGGATTGTCATAGTACAGGATGGGGCGGTGAGGCTGTGGGACACTTTGAGGTGAATCGGTCGTACGACCAACCAAGTAAATAGAACGATCCATCTGTTTTCCGTGCGGCGCCCTGATGAGACAAGCATCGATCCGAGTCGATACCAACGAATGTGAAGGGTCACTGGTAGGGTGTCACTACCACCGAGTTTAGACTGAAGACGAGGAGCCGTTGTTTGATTTCATTTCGTTAGGCAGTCCACAACACTCATCTTCAAGGATACCCATTTCCGTTCCGCGAGCTTTGTTAAGCTTCTCCGATCCTGAAGCTGACAAACTGTTTCCTGCGCTTTTGATCGGATGTTATTCAGGACAGGATGGATCGAGAGTCCGTCCAGAAAAAGGTTTGCTGAATTTCGAGCGAGTGACTTTTCTTGATCGTGTGTACAGCTTCTTGCAGTTCCAGACGCTGGATTGTGAGCTGCTTTAGAGGAGCCACCTTTAAACGCGCCATTACGAGTGAACATTTAACCACTCTATCGACTTCTATACGCAGGAAACCGGTGCATAAAAAGGCATTTTCTTCAGCGTTGGTAAATCTGTGCAGCTGCACCGGTCCAAAGTCCTTAGACTGCACGTTAGCAAAGTAGCAACGTGGGATCTTTAAGTCAGCTAATTCAGGCAACGCAGTAATCCACGATGTCCAATTCTTGTACAACTCCTCGTCGATTTTAGCGTCCCAGCCTGAGGTCCTGTACTAGCATTTTTCCTCCAGTGAAACTTCTGTTCTCGATTGGACGGCGAAAGACAAGACGTCTTGATGAGGATTCCAGGTTAAAACCAGCATAGACATTGAAGCACCAGCGATAAATTCGACGACCAATTTCTGACTTTGGACCCCGCTTTGCCGTTGACGAACCGCACCTCCTTAGCTCTACGTTATGCATCCTCCTCGGTGTCCAGACTGTGAAGTAATCGTCTACATACATCCGGTCGATGATTGCTCCCGCGGTGCCAGGAAACTGTGCAGCGTGCTCCAGAGCGTTATGGATTTTAAGAGCTTCTGTAGATCCTCAATGACCTCGGGGACTGATTCAGGCATCAACAATCGACTTTGAACCGCTTCCTTCGCAAGGCCCTGCAGGCTATCTTGTAGTCTTTTCAGATTGTCCATGTTCGTGAACCCACATGCTGCCGTCGTGTATTCGTAGCAGCTTATGAAAGGACTGGCCAAACTTCCGGCTCTCCTCGGAAGATCGGAAGGTGCTTGGAAACAGCTTGTCTAGTTGCCAACTGTTCCTGCGTCCGTTCTAGGGACAGGTCGTTCCGTTTAATCTACGGACATCGTCCTATACGGGCGAGTATGTTTCAAGTGATATCTTCGTCTTCCTTCCAAATTCTCGATGTCACCGCCTCTCTCACCGGATGCTGGAGTGCTTACTGCTAAGGACGAATATTGCTGCTTCCTGGTCCCTGGTTCAACCCCGGCTTGTATAGCTGCGTCGGCCTTGTGATATCCGGAATGGCTCTTTTTCGCTTCACCTTCTGCTTGCTTGCTTGTTCGAGCTCTTCGGGAATGCTCCACGTGGATCCTTCTTGGTCAAACCTTCCCAGCCTTTCACTTTCTCCATGACAGTCTTACCTTCTTCGTCAGAGTCCTCTGCCACTGCGTAATGTTGGGATAGATCCGATTTTAGTTCCTGGAAACGATCGCGAAGCTCCTGTCACCGCTGCAGAAATTCCCGCTCGTCCTTCAGTTGTTTCTCCAGGATGTCGCGTTCCTGCGCCAGCTTCTTTTCCAGCATATATTTTTTCTGCAACCGTTTCTTCTCCATACTCTCCCGTTCCGCCTCCAATTGCTTCCTTTTCTCAAACGCTTTCTCCTTAGCGCTTTTCTCACGCTGCAGTTGCTTTAGCGATTCCTCCAGGTTGTTCCCATTAGCATTTCCTTTCCCATTATCGGATCCGGCTTCGCTCCATGCGCTGTTCTTTCTGCTAGACGGCTTCTTCGGGGCATGTCCATGGAACATCCTTTATGACTGTTGTCACTCCAGTACATAATGGGCCCAGAAGTCACAGAAGTCACACTGTACTATATCGTCCATACTATCATCGCAAAGCATGCAGTAGTGATCGCTGCTTTGTCCCATACTCACTGATTGATTTGATCCCTCTGCCATTGCTTTTTGTGTAGGTGTCACAATGGTAGCCCTTACTTTTAAACTGCACAGAACCCTTTTATTGGTAAAATTCGCTTCTATGAGCCGCTATTTCAAATCAACACACAGACGCTATGGTGCCCATTTGGTCACTGTTTTTATCGTGATGATTCAAATACACAGTTAGAACTGGTAAATTAAAATTAAGCTATTTCTAATGCACATAATGGAACGCGAGTAAAAGCGTATAATTATGCGCTCGTTGAAATTTACATGAGCCATTTTTATTTGATTTTTTTGTTCAGCAGTAAGTTTACTGGTGACACTGAGTTTTTCATCATCGTGTAATTTTAAGCTTATATCAGTGGGATCGTCGGAAAAAAAATTTCACCCACTAAAACCATGTGCATGGAGAAAAATAAGAAGATGAAAAAAACCAAACCCTCGAATTGAGCTCCATGTCTATATTTTATTGCCATTCTAAATTCATCTGGTACACTTGTTTTTTTCACTGAATTTTTGTTGTCTTAACTGGTCTTTATTACAATATATACTCTGGTTTAAATTTTAATCAACACAATGTAATGTAATAACTCACATAATGTAAGTTATTTAGAATCAGAAAAAATATCAGTCCATATGAAGAATGCAGTACATTTATACAAATATTTAAAAAAATATTTAAAAACACACACATTCATCGTTTTCCCTGTACACGGGTCACTTCACCAAGAGATTCCACAATCTCTTGAATAGCACTATTTGTAACGTGGTGCTTGGAAAGAAGTTTCAGGAAGAGGCTTCCCAATATGTTTTCAACTACGCTCAATGGATGCGGGTTATCTTGCATGGCATCTCCGTCGCTTTCAGATACCTGTACTTGCCCCCGAAATTTTTCGCAATTAAATTCTGGTTGTCCGATAATTTGCTCGATATAGTCCGGAGCTTCTTCCGGGAGAGAACATATATCTGAATTTTTGAAACCTCCTCTATGTGCATACATTTGATGTATTCTGAGGCTGTTGCCGGTCGCAAATGGCTTCCTTGTCGGACACTGTAGGGGACAATAAACGGGTTGTCCGGCGGAAATATGCGCGTATGCATGCTTCATAATAAGATTGAACTACGTTCCGAAAAATTAGAAGTCACGAGTAAACAGTTAAACAAACGAGCACTTTTGGTTGATTCAACAATCGGAACTGTATATCGGAACCGGATATGTTTGCGTAAAGACGCAAATGAACCAAATTTCTTCTCGCATTCCATGAACGGGCATTGAAATAATGTTTCATGACGGTTTATCCGAATGTGTACAACAAAACTCTTGGTATTTTTTGCACTGTTTTACAAATAGGACACTTAATTAACCTCATTTTATACTGATTTGAAATGATTTTTTTCTCCGATTGTAATCGCACAACCGAAACAAAATATGGCTGACGTCTAACTAAAAATGCTTCGCCGCTGTTTTTCTAGATCATTCTAATTTCCCACGAAGTCGTGTAAAATTTTGGTTGATTAAGCTGAAAACTAAATGCAAAGCGTAAAGCTTTCATAAAAACAGTGTAAATTTCTAACGAAGCAATTAAGCTAGCAATAACTTTAGTTTTTCTTCAATTTACACGATATTATGCAAAAACTTACGCTTGAAATACGGTTACATGAAAGATTATTATGCGAAATTTTGAAAAACGCTCAAGATAATATTCATATTTTTTTGCTGTGCACTGCTACTGATATAAGCCACATGGAAAGGTTTATTCCACTGCTTCTAATGGTGTTTCATAAGCGGGCTCTTCACGTTCCATCTCGAGTATACATGCTTGTTATTATCAGTCTGATACCCTGATTAAAGGGTGTCCACGATGAAATTGCCACACACAAAATTGATTCGCAAAATTCGAGTTTTCATCCGATTGCCATCAAATTTTCAGGGATTGAGAAATAACTATTAAACTTCATTTTACCATTTTACTCGTATTTTATTTACAGTCCATACGCAAATGCCCGCACCTTGGCCTTAACCCCGGCCATAAGATTCTGCACAACCTGTGAATGAACCGTTTTTTGCATGTAAACCCATACTTTCTTCAGTTCCTCGACTGTCTTCACCTACCTTAGGTCGTTTAAGAAGGTGCTGCTTCATAATCGCCCAGTACTTCGAGCGGGGCGGAGCTCCGGAGTGTTGGGAGGGCTGGACATTTTCGGCACGAAATTGACCTTATTGTCCGCATACCACTTCAGCACGTCCTTGAGTAGTGTCATGAAGCCAAATCCGGCCAGAAGATTGTTGGGTCGTTGTGGGCCTTCAGGAGAGGAAGCAGCCGCTTCTGGAGGCACTCTTTATGTACACCCGTCCGTTCATCGTGTCCTGGTCACGAAAGGTGCACTCCGCTTCCCGCACGTGCAGATGGCTTTGCCAAACCAGGAATTTCTTCGCAAATTTGGACATCTTCTGAGTGCGGACATGCTCCGGAACGCTGAACTTATCCTCGGCCGTGAAAAACAGGTTGCCGGGGTTCTGTCTGAAGTCGGCCTTCACATATGTTTCGTCGTCCATGATGCAGCATTCAACTTTCGTCAGCATGTTGAGGTACAACTTCCTGGCACGGGTTTTGGCGGACTTGTTCTGCTTCTCGTCGCGATTAGGGGCCTTTTGTGTCTTGAACGTTCGAAGCCCAGCCTTAGTTTTGGCCTTCTGGACAAAACTTCGGCTTAGGTGCAGCTTCTTAGTTGCACATCCCGAACGGAGGCGTTCGGATTTCGGTTGAAGGCCCCAACTACGCGGTTGTGATTTTTGGTGTTGTACTGGAATACTTTTTCCTTCACTTCTGGGCTTCCAATCAGTGGTCAACCGTTCCACGAACCGCTTAATCACTCGCGACACCGTGGAATTCGCGATTCCCAACGTTTTAGCGATGGAACGATGCGAGAGATCCTTGTTCTCGTGATGAATGCGCAAGATTTTATCACGCACGAGCTGTTCTTTCGACTCCATTTCCGCGAGTTTTGATCACAGGACTTTAAAACTTGCAGAATGTAAATAATGCACTATGAACTAAATCCACCCAAATTTTCATTAAATTCTACCCAACGGTTGAAAAGTTAGAGCAATTTCATAGTGTGGCAATTTCATCGTGGACACCCTTTATAACATTCACCCCTTGCGAAAATAATGCAATAACATTCAGTTATTGGAAAATGAGTAAAACAGGTATATTGGTTAATCCTTCCATAAAACAAATGGATAAATAGCAACATATGTGTATGATGTAGAAGGAGATGTTCGCTCATCACCATGAGTAAGTGGCCAAGAAAATGAAAAATGTACTTTTAATCTTTTCCCTTTGATAGAAAGTAAGAAGCCTATAAGTGAATCGCGCATAAGCCACCAGTATCACACCTGATGTTAGTGCCTTTATATAAACGTTCTACGGCGTGGCAGTGAAAAAAATACTATAATGTGTGATACTTTCACTACTGGTCAAATTCTTTGTCTCACATGCATGTTTATAGCATGAGATACACCTTCTCACCACCGACAAGGTGGAAAATTTGACCCACGAGAGGGATGACTTTAATTCAAAAGACTATTAAAGCAAAACTAACCGATGTAGAGAAGAATTGTTCTATGGCCTCAAGGCTATTCGCCTCCCTAAGCGGACCTTCCAAGTCCTACTCTTTTGATAAATCCTTAGCCAATAATTCTTTGCCAGCATGCGTCCTAAAGGTGCCGCCACACGGCAGCGATTTCTAGTACATAGTGAGCTATATGCTAGAAAACTATGTAATAGCTCATAGGAACAACTAAACTATGTAGTGATAGCTCATAGTTATGACTTGCATGCGATAGTTTTACGCTATGGTATAGAGCCGCACACGTTGTCGTGTGTACACTCTAGCGCTAGTTTCTATACTATAGTAGTAGGCTATGAACTATTCCATCCGGACGGAATATGAACTGTTCATAGTTAGTTGGTCAAAGCATTGTGACAGTTCGGTTGATTTTTTTTTCCAGTTTGTGTTTTTGCGGTATTTTTTCAGCAAAAATAGACCAGGCAAAGAAATAATAATGATAAATAAATAAATTAATCAATGAATAAATTAAATAAGAGATAAAAACACCAATATTGAGTTTGAGGGTACAAAACAGACTCATTTATAGGTGGGGGGGACAGGATCTCCCCGGCCTCTCTGAGTGAATACACGGCCAGCCATTTAAACTCAGCTATGAGTCGCTTTTGGTTCATTCCCGTCATAAGTGGAGTCACTCAAATTTAAGTAAATATAATTGGGTTTAACAAGTCGAAAAATCAAAAACATCCATCTGATTTGAGTCGATGTTTTCGATTTGTCGACGTGTGAATACCAGTTACATTTACTAAAATTTAAGTGATTCCACTACAACTCTCTTGGAAAAAAATCTAAGGGACAAACACTGCGCAGACTATTAAATACATCCTCTCTGAGGGATTCCTCAGATGTCCGTCAAAAAACACGGAATCGAGCAGATGCAATTCCGAAAGCGTTTTCTACAATTCTTCTTGCTCGGAACAAGCTGAAGTGAACACCGTTTTGTCTTGGCTGTGGTTTATGCAAGAACATGAAATCATTATGTGTTGATGAAGCGGAAAAGTGTCATCCACAAAAATAATATATTAAACGGGTTTGGTCCTTGAGAAAAGTGGTTTCGGTGATGGAAGGTAAAGGTCGTTCCTGAAGATCCACTTTGCAAATAAGCAATCGAATTTTTTTCTGAACCTGCCGATTAATTTCCCTGAACTTCTCTGAGGAACTAGAACATCCTTAAAATTATCTTAACAACTTCCTTAAAGTTCTCTGAGGAACTACCCAGAAGTTTTATGAAGAACTTCCCAGAAGTTTTATAAAGAACATCCCAGAAGTTCTCTAGAGAACTTCCCCGAAGTTCTCTTAAGAACTTCATTGAAGTCCTCTGGACAACTTCCCAAACGTCCTCTGAAGAACCTTCCCGAAGTTCTCTGAAGAAATTCCCCGAAATTCTCTGAAAAACTTCTCTAAAGTTCCTTCGAAGTTCTCTAAAGCAATCCCCCGAAGTTTTCTGAAGAATTTCCCTAAAGCTCCTTCTAGAATTCTTCTGAAATACTTCCCTAAAGTTCATCTGAAGAACTTCTCTGAAATTATTTCCTGATGTTCTCTGAACAACTTTCTTGAACTTCTCTAAAGAACTTCCCTAAACTTCTCTGAAGAACTTTCGTTAACTTCTCTGAAGAGAACCCCTGAATTTCTCTAAAAAAAAACTTCCCTGAACTTCTCTAAAGAACGTTCCCGAAGTTCTCTGAAAAAAAAATCCTTAGCATACGCAATAACTGCAGCATTTTATATTCTTTCTCTGTCCATAGCTACCGAACTTCCAGAATATATTTTTTAAAGTACACATCTGGATATATTTGACCATAAAGAAATTCAATCGTATGTACACCGAAAACAAATATTTGATAGTGCTGTGATAGTCGAAGGTTTCAACTACATAGCTAATATCACATCATATCTCATATTTTAAAAAAACCGTTTTTTGAATCTCATAGAACTATGACATAGATATCTATAACGGCTATATAATAGTTAACTACAACATAGAATTCAAGCGCCGTATGGCGGTGCCTTAAGTAACACTTTTTGATGACCTTTGCTTAGTTCGAAAGGTCTGATCCCTAGCTAAATAAGAAGTTGTTTTAGTTTGTGCTTTGATCACGGTAGTCGTATAGACCTCACATTTAAATTAAAAGAAATATATTTGAATTTTCTGCACCTGAAACATCAGGGCTAATTATTAGCTGCTCACAATCATGATCAAAACGCTCACCCTTTTCGATAATGAACCGAACAATAAGATTATTAATGATACCAATTGTATAGGTATATGTGATGTTCAATAAATGACAATAAGAGAATAAGCAACAATGAAAAAGCTGTCAAGGAAATGAAAAGGGCACTTTCAGTCGTTTCCCTAAATTATTTTATATCAGGTATTTAAAGATTGTTCCTAGTTTCTTCTAGGAGTGAACTGCGGCTAAACCCGCCAGTATCACACATTTTTCAGCGTTTTTGAATAAACGTACTACGAAGTGGCAATTTAAAGAAAGAAGAGTGTGATACTATCACTGCTGATTATGTTCTTGGTCTTCCCTGCTGGCTTTTTGCATTAAATTAAAGGGTGATACGGTCAAAATTTGGTCAAGGGAAAACGCGTGTAAATCGGTGAAATCGTTTATTTAAAAAATCAAATTAAATTTCTTTTTCAAGTTCAATTAGTTTAAAATTCAGGAAAAATATTCAGTTAGGCTTCCGCTTTTCCAAATCCGAATTGCCGGGCCTTACGCTTGACCCCTGCCATCAGATTTTGTACAGCCACCTTGTCCACCTTCTTCGCCGCAGAAAGCCAGTTTGCCTTGAACTGCTGCTCGTCCTTAGCAGTTTTTTTGGTCTTCTTTAGGTTCCGCTTGACAATAGCCCAGTATTTCTCAATTGGGCGGAGCTCTGGCGTGTTGGGAGGGTTCTTGTCCTTGGGAACCACCTGCACGTTGTTGGCGGCGTACCACTCCATGGCCTTTTACCGTAATGGCAAGATGCCAAATCCGGCCAAAACAGTACGGAACAACCGTGTTTCTTCAGGAAAGGCAGCAGACGTTTATTCAAACACTCTTTCGCGTAAATTTCTTGGTTGACAGTCCCGGAAGCTATGAAAATGCTGCTTTTCAAGCCACAGGTACAAATGGCTTGCCAAACCAGATATTTCTTCGCGAACTTTGACAGTTTCGTGTGCTTGAAAATATCTGCTACCTTTCCCCTTCCTTTTGCCGTATAAAACTCCTGTCCCGGAAGCTGCTTGTAGTTGGCTTTGACGTAGGTTTCGTCGTCCATTACCACGCAGTCAAACTTCGTCAGCATCGTCGTGTACAGCCTCCGGGATCGCGCTTTGGCCGTCGTATTTTGTTTATCATCGCGATTTGGAGTCACTACCTTCTTGTAAGTCGATAGTCCGGCTCGTTTTTTGGCTCGATGCACGGTTGTAGACGATACACCCAGCTTATTTGCGGCATCTCGGAGAGATAGGTTAGGGTTTCGCTTGAAACTACCGGCAACTCTCTTTGTCGTCTCAGCGGCTTCCGGTTTTCGATTTACCCCCGATTCAGACTTCCTGGCTGTCGACAAACGTTTCCCAAACACTTTAATTACATTTGTAACGGTTGATTTGGCAACTTTTAGCGATTTTGCCAACTTTGCGTGCGAGTAGCTCGGATTTTCGCGATGCGCGAGCAAAATTTTGAAACGCTGCTCTTCTTGCTTGGACGGCATTTTGACAACTGAAGAGTGAATTCCAAAATCAAAATAGGAGCAACATTCTACACACACACACCTTCAAAATGAGGGGTGTTCAGGTTTTTTAAATGCAAAATTGAAAGAAATACGTCAAGTTGATATTGACCAAATTTTGACCGTATCGCCCTTTAGCCCTCTCACCTGCGAAAAGGTGACAACCATGATCTTTGAGTATTATTTTCAAGAATGTTCGGATTTTTTAAAAACGTCCTAAGATTAGAATTTCGTTACATTTAGGATTGCAATTACTTTTTTGTTAAGCAAACAAACATAGTAGAAAGAGCTAGTTACTAGTGAATAAATTAGGGATTAACGACAGCAGTTTCAGTTGCGCCTTGGATCATGTGTAGGTTGACAAATTGTAGGTATTAACTTTAGGGGTACAATTAATAATAACTTCTTTAGATTTAGAAACATATTGTGCAAAACTCCGTGTTTTTTCTCTGTTTTCTTCTTTCTTTGATGCTACGTACGGATCCACTGAATTAAACCTGACATCTGATGTGTGATACTTAGAACCGCACTCTTTAAATTCTTTAGTACAGCTTATCAATACGAACATCTCTGACATCTCTTAATTCGCCTCAAACCGTAAAACACGTCCCCTCGGAAACAATCACGCCAAAGGCCCCTGCAACACAAAAGTGTGAAGTTCAGATGTCTTGACCGCATCAAATTAACCTACAAACGGTCATTCCACAGAGTTTTGCGTACCTTTCTCCCTGCGGTTGTGTGTCATGTATTCACATTACTCACCTTTACTACCAGTAAAGTCCCTGCGGAACTGCATTTTTACATCTCGCATAAAATGAAAGCCTGCGAATGCCATATACTCAAATACGCGTGGTCTCCATCGTAGAACAAAATGGCCAAGAATACCACGAAGCAGAACGTCACCACAACGAACCCTTAGGTTCTACCACAAAACCAGGGTTAGGCAATTCTTTTTGCCTTTTGCGAGTAAACTCGTAAAAAGAATGTGGCTTTGTTCTGCTGGATACGAAAAAGGTACGTACGGGCGAATGGACGTGCGATTTGCCATAAATTTAATTCTTCGTTACGAATGGTTTATGTCCCAGTCCCTCAGGGTCCGGGGGTTGTAAAAACTTCAAACATCGATCTGTGTTCCGCTCCGTGTCGTCATCCACCGCATCACCTGATGTCTGCTAACCTCCGTCTTCGCCCCAGATTCAATGGGATGTGCCCTTCAGGGGTCCCCATTTGCTACATGGTTTCTCCACTCCGTATGAGCCAGATGAATCTTCATCGGACGATACTCAGGCTCCATTCTCTACATCGAACGCTGGTGATGGTGACCTTTCTACAAGAGCGCATGCAAATCAAGACCCGGCAAAAGCCACAGCATTCCTTAAACGACCGCATCGAATTCAAACAATGCTCTCCGATTGTCTCTTCTCGTTACCACTCGGCCAAGGGACCCGGCGGAACATTGGTCACACTTTTGCAAACCCGCCTAATCGCATTATCGCACGACCCACTTGAGAAGTCAGCTTCCACGCGGCGCAATAATTGAAATGTTCTCTACTTCTGGAATGAAAAATCCCCGGCGATTCATATTCATAACCGTCATTACGTAATGCCGCCAGGGACTGTTTTGGTCGTCCGATGTTGATCCGATTTCAATTACCCCAGGAATCATGCGACTGTGCCGCGCGCATTCATTGCTCCACTGACATCAGCACGCCATAAATATTCATAATTTCTCTGCCTAGGATCGTTCGTCGCCACGCTGCTCAGTCTATTACATCGAAACATGGCTCTGCCTCCCCATGCGATGGATGAGTGGGGGAGGGGGGGTAGGTCGTCGAGAAGCGCTGCATATAACTACAAAGACCAACAAAATTAAACAACATGATTTATTCACTTTACAGTACCAAAGCCATGCGACGACGACGACGACGACGACCGAAAAGAGTACAAAGCGAAAAAGAATCAGCCATGTATGCAAACTAATGGCAGGTACGATACCTACATCGATTTATGGTTATACAAATTATTACATATTCTCACCTCAGCGGCGGTGCATTGTTAGTCGGTTAGACCCCAGATGGAGCGCGTTGCACATCGAGCGGCGGCGCGTTCGAATTTGTTTTTCTTTTTTGGGATCGAACGAAATTCGTCACATTCGACTGCGTTGCTTTTTCATGAGCGACGAAACACTCCTTTCAACGCTTCACTTGGTGGACGTCAAATTTTCCCCGTCCCCGGCGACGGCGAGTCAACCCAAGAGAAAAAAAAACGTTGCCGGAATTGCTCTAGGCACACGGGGAGGGCGGGCGTATGACAACTCTTCGACTCGATGTGACACATGGGCTGTTTTGCGCGTGGGAGTGTCAAGCTTGACGTCGAACTGGGATCGGTTCACAGTTCAAACAGTGTTCTGCACGTAAATTAAAAATTACTTGCATGCGTGGTTGGAAAGCGTTCTGTTTTGGGTGGATCGGCTGCAAGCGTTGCACACAGACTACTTTCGAATGTTTTGTTGGTTTTATTTGTCTCTCAATCTGCCTACTAGCGATATGTGAACAATATTTTAATAACTTTTAATGCCAATCAGTTGAAAAGAAAAACTTCCTAAGCTTAGTTTAGGTTATGTTGAATAATGAAATGGTTACTTTGCTACTCAGAATTGATTGATCAGAACTAGTAAAATTATGCAAAAAATCAATTGAACGGGGCTAGGATTGACCATCCATGCTCATTGTTTCAATCATTTCAAATTTCGATGATGACTAACGACGCCGGCAAGATGGGGATGGGAAAGGAATATTTACACTACCAGTCATAAGTACGGACTCGCTTGGAAATGTATTGCCACACTCAGTTGAATATTGCATCACCTCGAAAAGTTTAGCAACACCTAAATACAGGTGCATTCATGATGCTATATCTCGAGACCCTTAATATCTGCATAAGTGCGGTCATGAGCAAAGTTGTCAAGAAAGTCAAAGACATTCGGAAGGTGGACCGTTTGGTTTGGAATTATACCGCTACGTGCCGTTAGTCAGCACGGACAATTGAGCATTTTCAACTTGTTCTATGTCGTGATTCTGATAAGATGTAAGGTTCTAGTCTTCTGCAAAGCTGTCCAGATGGTCAATGGCATTCGAAGGTAGCCCGTTTGGTTCCAAATTTCACCAATACGTGGCGCAAGTGAGCATGAAAAATTGAGCTTTTTCAACGAGTTTTACCTCGTGATTCTGTTAAGATAAAAAGTTCGAGTCTTTACAGAAGGGGCTATTTAGGTCTGATTTACCTCGTATCCAAGTGAAGCACGACTGAATCACCTCAATTTCAAGTGATTTAGGACTGGCTTGACCGCTCATCCAAGTGATAACACCTGCTTTAGGTCGGATTAATTCCGTATTCTAGTAATTCAGGTATGATTAACTTTATATTCAGATAATTCAGGACTGACTCTCATCACGTACAAGTGATTCAGGTTTAAACTGTTTCAAATGGATTTCAATTAATTGGTAAAGGTTTTGTCCTTCAACAGAACAATGATCGGAAGCACTCCGCCAAACTGTGCCATGGGTTCGTTCAAGACTTGGACTAAAACAGAACTTTCGGAACATGATTTGGCCTGCTATGGGATGAGCTGGACCGGGCACGAAAAAAAGAGTCCCCCAGCACCATAAACACTTGTGGGAGTGCCTACAAACAGCTTGGAAGGAAATCACGGACGATACATTGCGAAAACTCGTAGAACGAATGCCGAAAAATTTGTACGGCTGTTATCAGAGCAAACGATGGGTATTTCGAGGAATTGAAAATTTAATTGATAACTACAACAAACTTCAAATTTTTCTACGGCACATTTTGCTACACAAAATGTCTTACCTTTGAGCTTGATATGTTTTTTTTTATGTTTGAAATGAACAATTGCTCATAGAACAAAACTTAAGCAAACTCATTCTTTTGCCACTCACTTTTTTCACCATTCCAATGCCAACAACTCGATTCTTCTGAAAAACTTTGTTTCTTCTTAATAGGTTTGCCAAAGACTAGAACTTTTTATCTTTCAGAATCGCGAGATAGAACAAGTTAAAAGTGCTGTATTTTCCATGCTCATTAGCGCCACGTTGCGGTTAAATTCCAAAACAAAATGGTCCACCTTTTGAATGCTTTTGACCTTCTGAACAACTTTCCTCAAAACCGCACCTTTACAGGCAGACATTAAGGGTGAATGTACCTGTATTTAGGTGATGCTAAACTTTTCGAGGTGATGCAATATTCAACTGAGTGTTGCAATACTTTTCCAAGCGAGTCCGTACTTCTGACTGGTAGTGTACACGCAGAGGAGAATACGGACTCAAAAAACAACAAAGGTTACATACACATTAGAAAATTTTACAGTATTCGGTAATTTTTTACCGAACTTTCAACAGCTGAACAGTTCGGTAACCCAATTTAACGGATTTCGGTAAAGTTAACAAGTTCCGGTAACTTTACCGGAATACTGCAATGATTTAGAAATCCGGTAATTCGGATTACCGAACGTTCAGTTGTTGAAAGTTCGGTAATAAATTACCGAATAGTGTAAAATTTTCTAGTGTGTATGTAACCTTTGTTGTTTTTTGAGTCCGTATTCTCCTCTGCGACTCTACCAAGGTTTAATTAATAGGGTTATTTTGGGGTTTAGGGGAGGAAATGTGATGTGATACAGTATCGTTAACAAAAGAGATCATGGCAAATCTCAAACCTAATTTACAGAGAGCTTACAAGAGAAACTGTTTTATATTGATTCTAACTTTCGTCATGTGTTTTCATAAAAGGAGACCGTATGACATTTCAATACTCTAGAAAAGACCTGACATATGCAGCGTACAATGTTTAATCGTATATGGGTCATGGAAGTTTTGTCCAAAACGTTTCATGAAACCTAGCTTATTGATTGTTCTATGGACAATTGTGTTGTAATCTATAGACATAAAAACGAGTTTCTGTCTGTCTGTCTGTCTGTCTGTCTGTCTGTCTGTCTGTCTGTCTGTCTGTCTGTCTGTCTGTCTGTCTGTCTGTCTGTCTGTCTGCCTGTCTGTCTGTCTGTCTGTCTGTCTGTCTGTCTGTCTGTCTGTCTGTCTGTCTGTCTGTCTGTCTGTCTGTCTGTCTGTCTGTCTGTCTGTCTGTCTGTCTGTCTGTCTGTCTGTCTGTCTGTCTGTCTGTCTGTCTGTCTGTCTGTCTGTCTGTCTGTCTGTCTGTCCTGTCTGTCTGTCTGTCTGTCTGTCTGTCTGTCTGTCTGTCTGTCTGTCTGTCTGTCTGTCTGTCTGTCTGTCTGTCTGTCTGTCTGTCTGTCTGTCTGTCTGTCTGTCTGTCTGTCTGTCTGTCTGTCTGTCTGTCTGTCTGTCTGTCTGTCTGTCTGTCTGTCTGTCTGTCTGTCTGTCTGTCTGTCTGTCTGTCTGTCTGTCTGTCTGTCTGTCTGTCTGTCTGTCTGTCTGTCTGTCTGTCTGTCTGTCTGTCTGTCTGTCTGTCTGTCTGTCTGTCTGTCTGTCTGTCTGTCTGTCTGTCTGTCTGTCTGTCTGTCTGTCTGTCTGTCTGTCTGTCTGTCTGTCTGTCTGTCTGTCTGTCTGTCTGTCTGTCTGTCTGTCTGTCTGTCTGTCTGTCTGTCTGTCTGTCTGTCTGTCTGTCTGTCTGTCTGTCTGTCTGTCTGTCTGTCTGTCTGTCTGTCTGTCTGTCTGTCTGTCTGTCTGTCTGTCTGTCTGTCTGTCTGTCTGTCTGTCTGTCTGTCTGTCTGTCTGTCTGTCTGTCTGTCTGTCTGTCTGTCTGTCTGTCTGTCTGTCTGTCTGTCTGTCTGTCTGTCTGTCTGTCTGTCTGTCTGTCTGTCTGTCTGTCTGTCTGTCTGTCTGTCTGTCTGTCTGTCTGTCTGTCTGTCTGTCTGTCTGTCTGTCTGTCTGTCTGTCTGTCTGTCTGTCCTGTCTGTCTGTCTGTCTGTCTGTCTGTCTGTCTGTCTGTCTGTCTGTCTGTCTGTCTGTCTGTCTGTCTGTCTGTCTGTCTGTCTGTCTGTCTGTCTGTCTGTCTGTCTGTCTGTCTGTCTGTCTGTCTGTCTGTCTGTCTGTCTGTCTGTCTGTCTGTCTGTCTGTCTACTGTCTGTCTGTCTGTCTGTCTGTCTGTCTGTCTGTCTGTCTGTCTGTCTGTCTGTCTGTCTGTCTGTCTGTCTGTCTGTCTGTCTGTCTGTTTTATTATTGTTAAAGACCCCTCCTTCTCTGGAAAAAGGGTGATCATACAAATGAAACACTAATTTCTACATAACTCGAGAACTAATGAAGCAAAAGAAACCTAATTTTTAAAAGCAGTCGACGTTTTGCTTTTTGTATTAGAACGAGACGTTTTTTTTTGTGACAATCGCTTTGAGTGAAAACAACGTAGTGTATGTGTGTCACCGCGGACAAAGTCCGAAAGGCTTTACGCACAAAATAAGTGCGCCTCGGTGGAATTCTATATTTCAATCACGAAGATATGGATGACTACCGCAAAGACTCTGTCTATATAGACTTTAGCGGCATGCCGGCCCGCCCCAAACTAAAAAAGTGTACGAGCACATCAGCAAGAAAATCCAATCCCAGAGGGTTTGAGCCGTTTTGTGGAATACCTGTAACTAAAGTGATTAGAAGAAATTAGTAACTTCATTTAATCCCAACTACCTTCTGCTTATCTTCGACAGATAAAGCGTATTTCGTCTACAATGCAGACTTCTTCAGTGTCTCGTACTAATAACTCGACGATTGTAGACGAAATACGCGTATTCGTCAAAGATAAGCAAAGGTAGTTGGAATTAAATGGAAGTTACTGGTCCCTGTTCACGTTCAAGAAAATCCAACTAGACATGACCAAGGTCGGCTGCATCCAGCCCAAGGCATGACAAAAGCACGAAGGTCATGATCAGGAACTTCCAAGTCACAGTCTTATGTGAAGAGCTTAGTGGCGGAGCATATGGCCTAAAACGCATACTGATTGAGATAAAACAATAAGGAATACGCTATCCCAATAGTCCCGTATGACAATGCGATTGAGGTTAGAGTGGCTGATCTGCCATCCTTCATCTCCACCGAAACAATCGTCTGGCTTACTTGGCGCCATACGGGGAGGTAACTTCCACACGATGCGAGTGCGTGGAAGAACTTCTGGCCGGAGCTTGCTCACCGGAGTAAGGTTAGTGCGGATGAGAATCCAGAAACCTAATATTCCATCCTACATCCCGATGACCTACTCACACACGCACATCATCGCTACCGAAACCAGATCCCGCACCTGCCGTTACTGCGTGAGACCGCCAGCATATCGGCCGTACCTGTAACGAGGTACGCTCAAGGAAGCTTGGACGCACAGCGATATCAATGGCCGTATCACTGCGGCACGAGTTGTTCAAGGCGATTATCGCACCGTCACTGCATCACAAACAAATATCCTCTGCCATCTTCCGGGTCCCCGGTAAGAAAACGAAACGAGACAACAGCTGGAGAGTATAACCGAGTGCACAAAACACTCTTGTCACTGAAACATCGGATAACATAATGGCATCTACCTCGCAGCAAGTGAGCAGACCATCTTCTCATTCCCGTGTCCTAATAAACGATAGCACTCAAAAAACTGTATCCAGCAGAACAAGTTCACCACTCAACAAAAATGTAAACAAAAAAATTACAGCCCACACTACTGACTTCGTCATTTCCCAAGGAACATTGCTGGTTTTATCATGGTTTTATAGCATTCTTGAGGTCTAATTCACGCTCTTCAGAACCCTTATAAAACCACTTATACTTGGGTTCTGATGATGGAGATGAAACAGCGATCGCACCCAAAAGGCATCGATCCCAACAGTCTTCAACTGCCTCCGAACTACAGCTTCAGGAGGTAAAACGCAAAACTAATGTAATAAATGATGCACTTCAAGGATTAGCATAAATGAAACAATTCTACGATGGGATCTTTGGTTCACGATCAAAAAGAAAGGAGAGGCAAAAAGTGCAGAAAGTGTCGTCAATATCTTTTTAAACTTTGATTACAAAAGTTTTGGCAAAGATCCTCAAACGTAGAATGCATTCTCTGCTTTCGTTGGTGTTGACAGATAATCAAAAATGCTTAAATGGAAAGAAAACTATGTTCGAAGCTGCAAGCCGTACATACGATAGAATCTGTCAACTCAAACAACACCGTAAAAATGCACTTCTGGTGTCTTTTGATATAGATCATGCGTTTTGACAGAGTCAATCACCATTTTCTGAAGCAAACTCTGGAAGGAATGAATTTCAGCAGAGTTTTGTTAACTACTCAGCACGATTCAGGCCAATCGTATTCTAAAATCTTGGTGTGGTCACCTGACACAGGGCCACCTATCTCCCTCCTCCTCTTCTGGAGTGCGTCTTTATGTTTTGTACCTTACGCAGCCGCTATTAGATGCCATCGTGTGGAATTCCCTAATTGCCGTGATCAACGCCTACGCGCGGATGACGTATCCATGTTTTCAGGTGTAGCGAACAACCAGTAATTCAAGTTGCTACTGCACCTTATTCAATGAATATGGTTCAGTTTCCGGTGCAATTTGAACAAGCAGAAAACTGTGGCAGTAATGATCGGCAACGTTAACCTCCGACAGACACCGGAATATTTCGGCATCGAAAACGAGCAGATAAACATCGTGGGAGTGAATTTTGGAATAATATCAAACAAGTTCAAAAATTAGGCAGCGTCCGTTCTTGGCGGATTAAGAACCCGACTTGGATTTCATCATCAAGGAAGTTGAATGAATATAATTCAAAAAGTCATTCTTATCAACTCGTATATAACATCAAAACTTTGGTATGTGGCCTCAAATATTCCACTGACAAAGGATTTGCCACAAAATTAAGGCAAAAATCGGAAATTCATTTGGTATATTGAGTCTTCAAAAGAATAGCCTTTTGTAACCAGTTCTCCCAAAAATCTGAAATTGGTCTGAACACCGTTGTCCAGAACAAAATCGAAGGCACTCTTTTTGAACCAGCAGGCAGTAAGCCACGGCAGGACAACTTCCATTTTGGGTAGCTTCCTAGAGAGCCAAACATTCCAGTACCAGCGATGTTCAACCATATAAGACTAAACCGAAATGTCCCGGTTACCTCATCAATTAAATCAGTACAGCAGCGTCCCAAACGCGATATATCTCCACTTTTTGAATCTGAAGCCGGATCTGAATTTGTAACGGCCAATCAATGGAAGGCCGTCTTCAAACACCTTCATAACAAAATTCTGTCATCAACGCAGCGATCCAACTGGTTTGTGGTAATGCACCAGAAGATAAGACATCGAGGATTTACTATTTCTACGAGGCGTAGCAGATGATGACCCAAATTACCGAACATGTCCGGGAAAGCAGATATACTACGATACACAAACTGATGATCCGTTATCAAGCAACGAAATATGGAAGTTTCAACGGAGACAAATATACTGCATCTCGAGTCAAGACTAATGAATTAGAACCAGAAGATTTTTGTATATCCTGATTTTAAAAAATACTAATCAACGAACCTCAAAGAACTCCATTATAAAATCATTAGGTATATTCTTCAGCTACCATATAGAAACAAATAAGCTTATTAGTTTGAACAATTTTATATTTTTATGTAAATATTAACAAGTAAACATAGAAATATAAGGTTTAAGAAAGCCTGTTCGAGGATAATTTTAGTAATCATCTACTAATTGTTAATTTTACCAAAAAATTAACGTTGGTAATGAAAATCGCCTATTTGAATTTGACTGAATTAATTTTCTCTTTCTTTTTAGACTATTCTATCCTCAACAGCTTTCTTTTGCATCAATTTCAGTACAAAAAATTGTCAAATAATTTCAAGTACATTCTAAGTAAGTCTTCAAAATTTTTTAAGAACACATCACAGTTGCAAAGCCATCAAAATATAGCTAACAAATGTTTTCCATCGCCATTTCCATGTTGACCTTTAGCACGCCAGATTATTTGCATGTGGTAAATGACAGACTCTTGCCAGAACTGGTTGTCGACATCTCGTCACTACAACGCGCGCCATTAAACACGCCCAACTGCAGCGATGCCTACTAATGAAACCGAAAGCCAATCCAACCGATTTTATTTTCTTTGCTAATTTGCATCACTAAACATAAGCATCCGCCGAGGCAAAGTTATGGCTGTCAAGCTTCCCAATGAATTACGACCACCTCACGTGATTGATGTATTCTTCGGAAACACTCATCACTCTTGAGGCAAGCTTGATCCCTCAGGATTACCCATGCGAACAGGCCAGCCTGCACCGCATCCATCAGGAAGTGTTTCTCTTCATCCGCATGCAATCATCCATGCGTTACTGTGGCTGATGTCTGCAGCCGCGTCGTAAAACTCCGGGGATTACATCCACAAGGGCAAGGCTCTCCCCCATTTGATGACCGCAGCAGACAAACACCTCGGTATCAAAATGCCCTCTGCCTTGGAGAAGCGGGTGCAGAGTGCACAACATAACAATGGCCTTCTTTGAAGAAAACGGTCGCAAATTGGTGAGACCACAAAGTAAAAGTTACAACCGAGTCTGGCGAGACGGTATCAATCGAGTTCTAAGAATCTGCTCCTCCGGCAACCATCATCAGCCAAAGGAACATTCTTCAAAGTTTCACTTATTCTCGCTTTCTGCCCGGCTGGCTGTTGCACTGAGCGAGCGCCAACCATCCCGGATCGTCATAAAAAAAATGATGTTTGAATGAGGCAAAAGGGCCTCTCGCCTCGTCCTGCTTGGATGCTGAGCTGATGCAATGCAATGTGCTGAAAAGCATTCAGGCTTCGTTCGACAACGAGCGCTTCCCGGGGTTGGCGGCGGCGGCGACGAAGTCGGAAGAGTTCAACGACAGCAAAGCGACGAACCCGCTGGTTGTTGTGCTGGAGAGAAGAATTCTGCGTTTCGTTCGAAATGAGTTGACGCTGACTCGAGGCCCGCAGCTATTGATGACGAGTTGGCGATGATGATTGATGTTTCGAGATTTGCATAATCGCCGTTCAGCCATGATTCTTTCATTCTCAACCACCAGCAGCGCCGCTCGTCCGCCTTCTGCGCTACGTGTGATGCTTGATGGGCGATAAAATGGAATCACTGGGAGATAGCAGTCCGGGAAAGGGATGTTCTGATCAGCTTGTTGTTTGCCCTTATAGGAATCTCCTGCGATGGTAGGAATAGGACTTGTGCAGTGATTGCTCGGCAGGTTGCTACACAAATGGCTCTTTTATTGAGGCACTTTTCCCGGTAAAAGTTCATTAACACAGTGGGACAAGATAATGATGTGTTCGACTTGGGTGTTGTTCCGCCAGGAGCCATTTGTGCTGAAGAGTCAATCATATAAAATTGCTTTTAGATTGCGGAAGCTCACAAGTGAAGGTGGCTCGTGGCATCAGGCGGAGAAGGCATCAATCTAGCTGTGATTGCTTGTAGCAACGACAGATAGCCTAGCATGTTATCTGTAAAACATGACTTAGGGTTACAGCTCAGTGTATTTCATTTCGCAACAATATTTTCGCTCGAGATGAAAACAGGTGATGATAATTGAAGTACTAATAGCTTTGACTCTCTGATATCGAAGCTCAAATGGTCACACAAAAAGGTTATGAAAATTATAGCTTTTTCTCTTCAAAAATAAGATGTTATTTTTCGTTTTAATTTTATTTGCTCACTTATGTTCGATGTAGCATTGATTTTTTTTTGTTATCAAACTAAGTAGACCGTTTGTGCAATTAATACCTTCACAGATAAAAAGAAACAGTGAATTTTCTGCGTTATCTAATGCACATAAAGAATCTGAATTTGCCAGAATAAAATAGGATATTTCGTGTAAATTTAAGCCAGATAACGCCTGAATCAGCTTGTTGTATGAAAGATTGCCAATATTGTTGTATGGCACATGAAAAAGTTGCAAACAATTTTTATTTGTTTTGCGCCTCCCTTTAACTTGGATTTAAACGAGGATATTTTACGCTTGTTAAAGTTGGTTATTTTTTCTGTGTTGTACATCTTAAGTCATGTTCTTAAATTCTGTGACTTCACAGGAAATTGTTTATCATTTTTTTCTACATATTTTGTCAGAGACATATTAAAGTCAATCTTTTCGGCAGTACTGATTATGTACACAGCAAAAAATAATTAATTTTAACAAGCGTGTAAAATTTCCCTTCGTTTAATTCAAGCCAAGAGAGGCTTAAACAACAGAAGGTGTCTGCAATTTCATGCACTCATCACAACGATGTTTGAAATCTTGCATACAAGAAGACTGGAGCTCAGGCGTTATCTGTAGCCTCTTTTTTATAATCAGTTCCGTTTTATTTGTTAGGCTCCGGACGTGTGTGCAACACTTTTACCGGAGCCGATATTCAATATGTGTTAGACAAAAAATTTTTACTTTTTGTTGCATAAGTAAAAGAAGGGAGCCAATTGCTCGTGGCTAACTCGCGAGGTTAATGGGTCACATTTTCGTTGGAAAGGAAGCTAGGTAGGTAACTTATTTTATGCCATTATTGCGCCATGTTTTGGTTGCGACATCTGCCAAATCACTCGATCCCTGTGGTCCCTTCCGGAACAAAGAAGCCGTAGATGGATGACCACGGTTTTTCTGGGCGAGTTTCTAGTAGCACGGAAACCAGTTATCTGGCCTAAGCGACATATTGTGATTATTTTCATGCGAAATCTATGTTTTCTGCGAAATTAAAATGTTTCTTTTTATCTGTGTAGATTAAATACGCTTAATTTAAATATGGTTAGTTAAACTCGTTTTCTACAGAAACACTCACAAAACTTTTTTATTCTCAAACAGATGTTTAAAAAAATAACAAGCTTTTTAGCTCAAACTGTCTTTATTTTCATTGAATTTGTATTTTTCCGTCAGCCGTCAGCTTTTCTTTCAACCTAATATATTTGAAATTTTGTTTTATTTGGTTAATCCAATCGATAATATTTTTTCCCACAAGAGGGAGCGTTTGATTTTTAATTAAGAAAAAAATTGAAAATCTACCTAACTACTTTTTACAAACTAAAAACTAATGTGTGAGATCACGAAAGATCTGGTGAGCCGATCTGCTACAGGACTCTCTGAACCCTGTGAGGTTGATGTTCTCCGTTCTTCGACACCTGCTCGGGCGATGGATCTCAGGTTCTAGTCCTCGGAGGGACTGTTCAGAATCATTCTCAGGAGATTGTTTTGAATGATCTGTAGTTTAGCATGGTGGGACTAGGCGCATCACTCCCAGACTGGCAAAACGTATTCAATCACCGGTAGGATGATTTGCCTGTGGATAGCAAGCCTATTTTTAAGAGATAGAGAGGATGAGATGTGCAAAGTGACCTTTTTAGGATGGACCACTTTGTGGATATTTTGTTTACGTAGGATCTATCTAGCTTGAATCAATCGACCCTTGTAGATGATGGCAGTGTCATCTGCGAACATAGACCAAATACCACCACGTGGTAGGGAAGGAGCATCTGACGTGAAGATGTTGAACAATATGGGACCTCTCAAGTAACATTGCCAAAGCCATCCAGCTATATTAAGTTTTATTAAAGTTTTATGAAAGCCCCTTGAAATCAATTAGGTTTTATAATGGCAGTAAGAGGTGCCAAAAGGTTTCAGGTTTATTTTAGTCAGGTTTATGAGAACCTACACAGCTTCTTAACAACGATCTTAAAACCTTGTCATCTAAAGTTCCTATTCCTCCTATCAAAGATTTTATTTCGACTCGTAATATGCCGTTTTTGGACTCATTCAAATCATCTTATTCTGGTCAGTTGAAAAACCATTTGCCTGCAGTTAATGCATTAAACGGCAAATTAAAAAAGGAAAGTCACTAAATGACCAAATAGTTTTATGATAGCCATTGCGAAGATAAATTGGCTTTTTGGCAAAACTGTGATTTCTTCCAATCGCCATATTGAAATACATGAAATAAATGAAATGTGGAAAAATAAATACAACAAATTTTATATGTAGGGTAAAGGAACTGCAGATTTGAGACCAATTTTGGCATTCTTTTAGATGTCTCTATTGAATTCCATAAATTCAAATCCATGCAAATGCAGTTTTTGCAAATTCAAGATTAATTTATCGAATATATTTGTTTTAATTTTGTTTTTGTTGATGTAAACTCGCAAAATCTCCGAGGCGCATTTTTATTCGGCTCTTATCGTGCCAATATTCACCATAAATTTAAATGCGCATATGATTTGGAGCATGGTACGCGATATAAAAAATCAATTTGTTTTGGATATTTTGCTATCAAACTAAATTTGCCGCAACGCTAGAACTTTTTTCTTCGATATTATTTATTGTTAAATGAATCAGAAGAGCGGAGAATCGAACAAAGCAGACACCAAAAACCAACCACGATATCGCCGTGAAGTTTGACAGCTGTGGCCATTTGGTCATATGTTGGTTTTAATGGCAGCCAATCGGTGTTATGCAGGTTCTTAAGTGGTCATAACATCTTTCACTAGTACATTTTCTTATTTTTGTTTTTGTTTTTTTTTTTATTTTTGTTCTCCCAGCTGTATCCACAAGAGGTGGGCCGCTTTATACACATTTTCGGCGTGGAGATGCATAGAGAATGTGTTGGTGGTTTACTCTGATTTTGAATGCTGACCCCTAGCGTCAACATTGAACGCATCGGAATAGGAACCACTAAGGAAGGCCTGGCATCGTCAATTTGGTAGGTAATTTTTGATGATTTTCAAGAGGAAGAACGGGAAGTTGAATCGATGCAACTTGTACAAAAGATCATCATGCCAGACATTGTAAAACGCCTTCGCTCGATCTAACAATGCCATGTCAGATGTTTTTGAAAAGGACTTTCCAAGTAATATTGCCAAAACCATCCAGTCTTATTAAGTTTTATTAAAGTCTTATGAAAGCCACTGGAAATCAATTTTGGTTTAATTGTGGTATCTAAGAGGTGCCCAATGGGATTTCAACGCGAAGATCAGGCTCACGAGAACCTTCACAGCTTCTTTACAGCTTGATCTTAAAGAAACTTTGTCTTCTGAAGTTCCTTTTACTAACCCATCAAGGTTTTCTTTTGACTTTATGAACTCAGCAAAATGCTGTTTTGAAATGCCAGATTTTAGGACTCATTCAATTGTCTTATTGTGGTCGATTGAAAAAGCATTTCAAAACCATTTTTGCCATACCTGCAATAAATGCATTAAACGGCAAATCGTCATTGAGTAAATCACTGCAAATGACCAATGAAGTGTTTTATAGTAGCCATTGCGAAAATAAATTGGCTTTTTGCCAGAACTGTGATTTTTTTCCGATCGCCATATTGAAATATGTGAAATAACTGAAATGCGGTTAAATAAATACACCAAATTTTCAATGTAATACAAATAAACTGTACATCGAAGACCAATTTTGGCATTCTTTTACATTGCCTTATTTTATTCCATAATCTTTCAGGAAATTCATGATTAATTTATCAAATATATTTGTTTCAACTTTGTTTTTGTAGATGTAAACTTGGACCAATATTCACCATAAAATTAAATGCGCATATGACTTGGAGCATGATACGCTGTGAAAAAACTCAATTTGTTTTGGCTATTTTGCCATCAAACAAAATTTCATACCAACTTGCCAAGCTCCTCTTTTCTAGATATTATTTGCTGTTAAATGAATCAAAAAGCAAAGTATCGAACAAAGCAGAACAACAAAACCCAGCACGATATCGTGGCGTTTAGAAGCAGCTATGGCCATTTGGCCCTATGCATGGTTCAATGGCAGCTCAATGGAGGTTTCATGAAGGTTCTCAAGTGGTCTTTAGCATCTATCACTATAGAACATTTTCAAAAATCTCTATGGTCTTATAAAGGTTTTATTAATTTGTGTTCTGACCGTCTATAGAGTGAGCCACGTTGTACATATTTCAACTTTAAAACAGCATAGAGGAGATGTTGGTGGACGAAACAGTTTTAAATGTAGTCTAATCAACAAAGCCGGGATGAGTGCTATACGGCTGTAATAAAACTAAAATTGTTACTTGGGTTGTTCCACCTTAAGGTGTTAGTAACTCTTGACAACTGGTGGACTGTGGAATAACCTCTCCTAAATCCGAACTGCTCTTGGAGGGATATGTTATTTTGCTTTGAGAATTCCAGCAACGCTTGAGGATCAGCATTTCGAATAGCTTCGAGATGGAGGATAATAAACTGATGGGGCGATAGCTTTTTGCACCGGTAGAGTCTTTGTCGGGTCTATGGATTAGGATAACTTGAGCTAACTTCCAACGAGACGGAAAGTAGCCAAGCTCCAAGCATTTGTTGAAGACCACGGCCAGGTGTACTTGAGTTGAGTACTTCATCGACACTAGTGGCCATCATGTTTTTGATTATTTTGATGGCTGCTATCACCTCATCAGCAGTTATTCTTAACTCATCAGTAACAACTATGGGAGATTCAACGACTCTAAACATTGTTCAAGCGGACTCACCATGGTATGACCAACAAAGGTAAAGTGCTGACCAAGTGCATTTGCTTTTTCAACAGGTGTTAGTAGTAGCGATGGGTAGCAAATTCTTGATTTCTTTGATCCATCCACCTGGCTTGGATGGCTTTTTAAGACGATTAATGTTGGTCTTCAAGTGGGGGAGGCCAGAACGTTGGTATTGACATTGAATGATATTACGGAGTCGAATGAGATGTTTGGTTGATCTGTCTAGGTTCAGAGAGTTACTTACCAATCTGGAAGCTCACACATGTTGACCCCAGGCCTGGGATATTGCCTCTTCGATTTGCTTTTGCTAGGAACTGGTCCGTGATCCTTGCTCCACGTCTCCAACTGAAGAGTCGTCAGTCTACGGACTGCGCGCAAATCGCGCCACAATCATCACGATGGAAATCGCACCGTAAAGTTTGAAAATGGTTGACGGAGGAACCTACTTCGGCCAACACCGGATAGTGGTCCGAGCTGAATTTCTTATGAACGACTCTCATGTTTGTCAGGAAGATATCTATGGTAGCATGGGCACCAGAACGGTTCAAACGGGTGGGAGAATTCGGGCTCAAGATGGTGTAGTGTCCTTTCTCGAAACTTTGCTAGACGATGGTACCATTGGGGTTCCTCCGGGTGTTACCCCAGGCAATCAGGTATGGTGCTTCGCGTTGAGGTCACCGGCGATGAGGCATTGTCCCCGCCGCTAAGTTAACTTGTTGATATCTTGCCACAGAGCCGCTGCCGAGCCGTCACTGGTGTTTTTTATAGTCACTAGATTCATAGTCTGGCGGATACAATGACGGGAGCCAATTTGAACTGTCACTTGGCGGAGCCAATCGAGCATGTCTCAAGAAATTCATGCTAAGGACCTTAATTCCATTTGTAAATAATGGCTTTAAATATCGATTTCTCTTGAATCTTAAATCACTCTCGTGAAATGAAAGCGGTATTTGGTAGAAAAATGTTAGTTCTACCATATGGAGTAACATGATATGCTGGGATTCTCGTAATTCGTGAGAAATCAACGTTCAAAGTCATTGTTTACAAATGGCTTTTAGGCCCTTAACATAAATTACTCGAGATATGCTCGATTCGCTCCGCCAAGTGACAGTTCAAATTGGCTCCCGTCATTGTATCCGCCAGACTATGAATCTAGTGACTATAGTGTTTGTTTGATTGGGGCAGTAGGCCGCGATGATGGTGGTTGAGCCGGCGGGAGTGCCAACTTCAACTCCTATTGCCTCGTTGACATTCAGCCCGTAGCTGGGCAGTGAGTGGCAGCTGATGTTGAGCCGTAATGCGATGGCCACTTCTCCTCCCCCTGGGTCTAACATTAAAACCCGAAAGCCGGGGACATAGAGATTCACCTCAGGCTTGAGGTGCGTCTCTGTGATGGTGGTGATCAGTGTTGGAAAAATCATTTTCAAAAAACGTTCACTCTTTACTCAGTGCAATGATATAGCACCTAGGAACTTCGCACTCAAAGTTCGCAGAACGAAATTCGATCTAAAGTTCATGAAAGTGCAGAGCGAGTGAAACGTTTCAGTTCTCATCGCAAAAGATCTTTTTGTTCCTCCATCTCACAACTTGTTTCACTCGTATTCGAGATCCGATCCAATTAAATATCTCCTCGGCTTTGTTCTTTTTCTCAGGTAGTGAGTATGTGTATGGCAATGTTCTGCTCGTGAGTTGTGATGTTTGTTTTATTAAGTATTGTGCCGCCGCAGAAGTCTATTGGTTGGAAACTTCTGCATTGAGGACAAATTCAACCCAACTTCCCCGGCCACACAGTCATCAAGCGGGATGTCATTTAAGGGAGATATCTTTCTGTCTAGATTTCATTTCCATGAAATGCGCAGTTTGTTTTTCAAGAACGAATGTGGTGTAGAGATATAGAGAAAAAAAAGATCTGATTTTATTCGTATCCTCACGTCGGTGATTCGTGTAGAAATAGTTCACGATGTTTCATTCTCTCATCCCAGAAAGTTCACTCAAGAAACGTTGGCGTGTGAAACTAGCAACGGGAAGTTCGCAAGTGAAAAGGTATCGCACGATGAACTGATATTTTTGTGAGAATTCCAACACTGGTACAGGATCGACTTCGTACGGGAGCTAAGTCTTTTTGACCATAGATGCTTGTGGAGCCCATAGTAGGCACGACTTCCACTGATAATCCGCCTCCGGCTCACGACTGTTATCGTTGTCCGCAGTAGCCAGTGAGCCGAGATAGACAAATTCATCGACTACCTCGAACTCATCGCCGTCGATCGTTACACTGCTGCCCAGTCGGGTCCTGTCGTGCTCGGTTCCAGCTGCCAGTATGTACTTCTTTTTGGACGTATTTATCATCAACCCAATCTTCTCTGCTTCGCGCTTTAGTCTGGTGTACTGCTCTGCCACCGCCTCAAATGTTCTGCCGACAACATCCACGTCATCGGTAAAGCAGATATATTGACCGGATCTGTTGAAAATTGTGCCTCGCATGTTAAACACCGCTCGTCGCATAACACCTTGAAGAGCAATGTTGAACAGGAGGCAAGAGAGACCATCACCTCGACAAAGCCCCCTGCGGGATCCTCACACAGCACTGGGTTCCATCCATCGTAGCCTTGATAAGTCGCGTCAGCTTCCCCGGAAAGCTGTTCTCGTCCATGATCTTCCATAGCTCATATCGGTTAACTGTATCATATGCGGCTTTGAAATCGATGAATAGATGATGCGTTGGGACTCATATTCTCGGCACTATTGGAGGATCTGCCGCAAAGTGAAGATTTGGTCCGTTGAAGACCATATTTTGGTGAAGCCAGACTGATAAATTTCCAAAAATCAATTTGCTAGTGGCGACAGTCGCTGGAAGATGATTTGGGATAATACTTCATAGGCGGCATTAAGGACAGTGATCGCACGATAGTTTTCACATTCCAGCTTGTCGCCCATCTTATAGATTGGCCAGATAACCCCATCCTACCACCCCTCCGGTAGCTGTTCGGTATCCATCCCTTCCAACCGATTTGTTGTTCTTCAGCTGCTTGATGGCATCCTTAACTTCACCTATCGTCGGGGGTGGCACATCTCCGTCACTTACTGCATCGACTACGGCTCTTCCATCGCTGTCTTGGTCCTCTTCCTGTACTCCATTCAGATGTTCATCGAAGTGCTGCTTCCACCTTTCGGTCACCTCACGATCGTCCGTCAGGATTCTCCCATCCTTATCCCGACACATTTCAGCTCGCGACACGAAGCCTCTGCGAGATGCGTTGAGTTTCTGGTAGAACTTTTGCGTTTCATGTGAGCGGTGCAGCTGTTCTAGTTCCTCACACTCCTCCTCCCCCTGGCGACGCTTTTTCTCCCGGAAGAGTTGAGTCTGCTGTCGCCGGATTTTCTAAGATACTAACTATATATATAGTATCAACAGACAAGTCTAAAATGATCCCTAACTGTCCATAATTTCATCACATGTTCTCTCGCTTTTATCTGCTTATATAATTTAAACACTTGCTGAGCTAAGTTTTTCACTGTTAGTAATGAGGTTATACCTATTACTTAACATTAAGTACCAATAAACTCTGAAAGCCCGATTCAAAGTAAATTAAGAAGCATTCAAGTGATCATAACTCAAGCATTAAACAGCATACACGGTTGATCAAAACGTCAAACAAAAGGGTATTTGTTCAGCTCTCAAACGAGTTATTAGTACGATACACTGAAGAAGTCTGCACATTGTAGGCAAAATACGCGTATATGTCAAGGTAAGCAAAGGTAGTTGGAAATAAATGAAAAATACTAATTTTTCTTCTCATTTCTAGACCTACAACAAGTAATTACATTTCATCGTTTCGAACGAACTGTCGCACCGCTTCTTCAGACACTCTTTAATGTAAACCTTCGAAGTCATTGTGTGAGATGTGATGAAAACCTTGATTTTAAGGCCACAACTGCAGATTCCTTGCAAAATAAGTAGTTTCCGAGCAAACTTATCAGCAAAAACGAATGTATACCTGGAGGAACATGCCCACGACCAGTACTCAGGTAAAATGCGTCGATGAATCGAAAAAAAACTTTTCATCAATTTCTTTGTCAATAAAACATCAACACATGCCTGTCAAACGTTTTTTGTTCCAACCTCCAGGGAAGCGGTGGTGTGTTAAACCATGCGTCCAGATATACTTTGAATCGAGCTTAACTACACCAAGTATGAAAAATATGAATCATTCCGGAATATGATTTACTTCCGGACAACAGACGATACTGTTGATTGTAAAGAGCTATGGAAGACTAGGGCCGAAAACGGGTTCTCCGAGAAACTGACCAGAATGATAAAGGCGCCACATTTCTATGTGCAGATATCGGTTATGTTATCGGACTCGTTTGAAACACGCAAAGGACTTCGGCAAGGTGATGGTCTTTCGTTACTCCTGTTCATCATTACGCTAGAAAGTGTTATCGAAGGTGCGGGCGTTAACATGTAAGGCAATTCATTTGCATAGTTGACGACGTGGACGTTGTCGGACGAACGTTCCAGGCGGTTATTGAGCACAAGGCTGAAACGTGAAAAAGAAAAGGTTATATTAAGAGTCAATACCTCGAAGAATAATTATCAAGTCGTGCTTACTATGGACTCCACAAGACACTAAGATCTGTTTAACTTCACCTCCGTACTAAGTATAACATGTAACAGACGCTTATACCGGTTATTTTCTACGGGCACAAACCGTGGGCAATGCTCGAGAAGGACCTGCAAGCACTTGGAATTTTCGAATGACATGTGCTTAGGACCTTCTTTGGCGGTGCAATGTTAGAAAGGCGTATGGAGAGTGAACATCTAGCTGCCGCAACTCTATGACGAACCTAGTATCCAAAAAGTTACTTAAGCTGGAAGCAAGCAATATACAAGACCAACCCATCAAAAAAAATCTTATTGAATTTTACTATTTGCTCGCGATTGGATAACGACTACATCCATTTCTACTTCCATTTTTTAAAAGGTTGCAAATAAACATTAAAGTAAAAAAAAATATCAAACGCATTGCTGAAATCAGTGTTTAGAATTTCTATGTGATAACCACTATTCAATGCATTTACTCTGTAATTAACGAATTATGCTAGGTCCATAGTAGTTGAACGGCATTGAAAAAAAAATCAGTGTTGAGCATTGGCAATTCTATATCTTATTTGCTTCTAATATTTTTGTATAGGATTCATATGAATTTTTTTTGGCATGAGATAAAGGCGATAATTTGGAATAACATATCTTCAACCAGAATTATAATTGGATATATGAACCAATTTCACATTTGGGTAAGTGACGCGACTCGTTACTTTGAAGCGCCTTCTTGACGATATAGCTAGGTACTCAAATTATTGACTTAGCGTACCCCACTAAATCGGTTGCAATCCAAGTCTTGACTCTTCTCCCAAAACTTGAGCTCAATGAATGGAAAACTCGAATTGCATAGGCCATTTTAAGTATCTAAGCGAAATTCTCCATACTCTTTAGTATTCGGTTTGTATTTTAGTTTTTCTATCTATGCTTAGTTGTCAATAATCTAGCTATTATTTTGGTCAATTCTTTCATTTCAATTGCACATCATCGCAATTGTATGATGTATGATTGGGACCTCCCTTAGCTCAGTCGATAAAAGGCGGCTACAACGCGACACCATACTGGAGATGGCTGGGTTTGATTCTCGGTCTGGTCTATGAATTTTTCGTTAAGGAAGAAGATGTATGATATGTACTACCACCCATTGCAGCACGGAAACCAAGTCCGACAGCAATGGGCTCTCCTCTCTGTTAGACTTGATCAAGCTTTAATAACCACTGCTTATCCTAATCATGCCATTATATGAAGGACCAAAACACGGGTTGGGTGGATCGATAGGCAACATCACTTATACGTATCCACAGGGATATAAAGAATCTCCTTTCAACAGCAAGAGCAAGCTATCTAACATGAAAATGTCACAATGGGCGGAAAGAAGAGCCCGTTCTGTAACTGTTGACAATGAGGAGTTGGCATTCCCACTATTCCCATCCAGAGTGCTTCAATCGGGTGCTATGATGGTCCCTCCCATTCTCATGGAATTATTCATATAATTGTGTATACATTTGTAAAATAAGGAAATACTAGCATTAGTGTCTATTATATCTAGTCTTCATTCTGTTGGTCTAAGAATACAAAAATGTTGTAAGTTTGAAATTCTACAAAATTTAACTTATCTAGGCATTTTAATTACTCTTTGTCTACATTGCTGCTTGATGTTATTTAGATAATAACCATGGCGAAGGGATATCATGGAAATGAACTGAAAAATTACATATCAAGACAAACTTGCGCATCCATTATGAACCAGAAAACTAAAACAATGTATGACAGTCATGAGAAAAAAAAGAATTTTATTGGTTATTTTTTTTTACAATGGTGACCTGGAAGGCCTGAAAGATATGAGAATGGTAAATTCTGATATGATTTACAGGTCGCATCCCCTCACCTAGCAACTGTCAAATTGTCAACATTGTCCAGGCTACGCCAACCAGCGTCTCCATGTTTCAGTTGGCAGTCTTTTGTGATCATATGACTCGAGGAACCGTAAGGTAGGAACTCTTGGCACTTTGCGAAATCCGTCCTGGAATGGTATAAGTCACATGAGGTCTAACACGTGCCAAAAACAGCCAATCTGCAAACTGCTCAAACTTCTTAATAGTACTAGGCTCTAGATAATAAAAGCCTCTTTCAAAACCAAGAAAGCAAGACGCGTAACTTTCAAGGTCTATGTAACAAATGTAAACAAATTGGTGCATTAATGCTCCCACTATTTCTTCCATATCAATATTATGTTAAAACACGCATTTTGATATGTTTTCATAATATTAAAGAAAATTATCAACCAAAAACGTCCGATATACTGATTCCATATGTAGTATCTATACTGTTGATAAGACATTCCAGTTTCCCTGTCACGCTAAGAAGCGATGCAAGTGTCAAAACAAACATAACAAAGCACATACCATTCCAACAATGTCGGAAAGATAATAATTCTGCGTTCGATTTGCTCTCGGTAAGTGCATTAGTTTCATAAAATTTTAAAATAAAACTATATCTTGAAATAGTTAATTTCTTGCAGCCGCAACTGCCAACAACTATCCACGGCTTCATTATGACGAATTAAAGTAGTTCTTCTGATCCGGGTATGGGTAAATACCAGAAGCTTCTTATTTTAACAATCATGTATTGCGGCTGTGGCACTGCCTATAGAATGATAACACGGTATGCTTAACGCCCTGAATACGAATTTGTTAGATCTGAAGAGAGAGTCTGCTGAGGAAGGCACGTAGAAAGAATGAGGTTGTTTCACCGGGGCTCAAATACGTGTGTGAAGAAAGCAATCTCTGTTACTTTATGTGTTATGTTCTAATTTACTAATAGAATGATAATAAAGAGAATTGAAATGACCTATGTAGCTATCATTGGAATAAAAATAGCGACCAATGTACAATTCAGTTAATAAAATGTCCTATCCCAACATTTTTGATGTTTTTCATTCTTCTTGTAATACATGCTT